>WOGO01000588.1:6585-22368 GCA_015342085.1 Leptinotarsa defecta | reverse complement strand
CGCTTTCGACAGTTAGTAGTACTTCTCAAGGAGTGCCTAGAAGATGACGGTACTAACTGCCTTATAGAGTACTTTTCCCGAGTAGAGAGAAGACTGGATTTTCCGGGAGGAGGAAATATTAAGAACAGATAGTTGTTGGTTCACAAATGGATCAAAGACACCTCCCGGTTCTGATGAAGGTAATTTCAGTCACAGATCCAGGACAGAGATATCAACCTGCCTAGGAACCTGTGCGACTGTATTTCAAGCGGAAATTTACAATATTAAATTGTGTGCGGAGAGATTGGAAGAATCCAACCTCATACACAAATCAATAAAAATAGTCTCGGACAGTCAAGCGGCGTTGAAAGCTCTTGGCTCCTACCGAGCAACGTCTAAATTGGTAGCAATTTGCCAAAAGCGACTTGAAGACTTACAGATTTCCTCTGGTCTGGATTCCTGGCCATACTGACCAGGAAGGCAATGAGGCTGCTGACTCCCTTGCAAAGGAGTATGCTGCAAGCAGCTTCATTGGACCTGAACTTGTCATTGGCATCGCTTTAGGTTTTGCAAAACAAAGATGAAACACCTGGATGGCAAGAAGATTTATGGACTTCTGGCAGAATCTGGCAAATTCGATCAAAGGTCATGATTTTTTTGAAGGTTTTCTTCAATAACCCTTACCTATCGCATCAGGAGTTCTTCCCACATGGTCCTACGGTCAATAAGGAGTATTATTTTGAAGAGAAGATACGCGCCGCTTGCGAGAAGCGGTATAACATCCTAATCAGCCATCGTATTCACCAGATTTGACCCCCTGAGATTTTTTTGTTTTCAAGATTGGGGAAACTCATGAAAGGACGACGTTCTGCGACGATTGACGAGATTGAATCCGAATTGCTCAAAGAGCTCAAAGACATATCAAAAGTGCATATCAGAACTGCCTTGAGGATATGAGAAAACGTTGACACAAGTGTATTAGATATATCTGAGATGGACAACTCTGAAGGAGACAAAATACAAATTCATGGATAACTAAATATTTTTGGAAAAAAATTAAAACTCACTTCATTTTTTGACCACACACAATTAAACAATAAGGCAGAAATATTTCGTTAATGATTTATTCGAAATAATTTGATTTTTTTTCTGTGTTCAATTATGAAATTTGTTATGTGGAAGGGAACCAAACTTCCGTTAATTCAACAAGATAATGATCATTTCAAAAAGTAAAAGAATATAAAGATGAGGGATTGTAATGAAATCCATAACAATTTTTGGGTGAACAATACTGAAATCATGTCTGAATCTCAAATTGAGAGCCTGATCGAAGTCGACAAAAAAGTATTGTACTGACCATCTTTCCTGACCATCAGTCTACTGATTATGGTTCCGTAGTAACTATATCTTTCTTGCCGTTCAACTTGCAACTCCTATCACTTACTATATGAATAAATCTAGAACATTTCATTAAAGAAGTGAATCAGTATATTGAGACACACAATATTCGGTTTTATAAACACTGGAAACTTCACAATTTGAAACGATATGATTATTATTAGATAATACCCTATACAATTGACTAGCCGTAAATATAATCCAATAACCTAGTGAAGTATGATATTTCTATATATTTAAAAGGATAATGTTCAACATTACAATTCGGATTGGAATAGAAAATGATAAGGTCACTCCATTTAATGATCTATCTGTTTATTGTACAATGACGAAAATATAATACTAGACCAACGATACTTTGGATAAGCGCCAATCGAAATATTTATAAAAAATAATAAATGAAGCTGTTTGAAATGTGTATAGAGATCGAGTCGATGTAAGTAATGAAAGGATTTTACAAGTGAACGTATCGCAGAAAATAGATCCTTTATTAATATTTTGAGTGGCGCCAGTGAAAAACATGAAATATATTTGTTTCAAAAGTAACTAGATTTATAGAAAATATATACTTTTTCATACATGTTCATACATATTATATTGTGAATAAATGGATGAATGGATTTTGATAAAGCTGGCAACCCTAATTATGTCGTATGGAGATTACCTACACCTTAGACAACTGATAGGTATAATTAGCTCATTAATATGATAATTAGAAATTGAGACAATGACAAATTGACTTGAATCAGTACTGTGAATTCATTCAGCTATGACCTTAAATGAAATACTACATACTGAAATAGCATTTTTTAATGGAAATATAGTGAATATTAGAGGAGTTTTATCCCAACACCAAACCTCTAGAAGATGGTCTCTTAGTAATCCAAATAAGTAATCCACATAAGTGTTTTAACTGGAGTTTTAACCCAACACCAAATCGTTATTTGTAACACCTCGACACGTGTTTGGATCACCAAGGCATCAGTTTATTCTTCCTCTTGAAGATTATCACTTGGTGATCGAAACACGTGTCGCGGTGTTGAAAATAGCGATTTCATACCAACAACGAACCGTTATTTCAACACCTTGACACGTGTTTAGATTACCAGTTGATCATATTCAAGAGGGAGTTGAATCAAACAGTTCAATCTTCCTCTCAGAAATGATCACTTAGTGATCTAAACACGTGTTGAGGTGGTTGAAAATAACGGTTTCATCCCAACACCAAAACCATCATTTTTAACACCTTGACACGTGTTTAGATTACCAACTGATAATATTCCATTGGGAGATTAAACAGTTGAATCTTCTCTCAAAGATGATCACTTGGTGATCTAAACACGTGTCGAAGTGTTAGAAATAACGGTTCAATCTCAACACCAAACCCTTATTTTCAACACCTTAACACGTATTTAGATTACAATTTGATCATATTCAAGAGGGAGATCGAACAGTTAAATCTTCCTCTCAAAGATGATCATTTGGTGATCTAAAAACGTGTCTAAGTGTTGAAAATATCGGTTTGGTGTTGGGAAAGAACTCCATTAATATTCATTATACACCAAAGGCTTCAAATAGTGCAAGTGGAAATGTGGTAGTAAAGAATCGGCTTTAGTAATTTTTTGTTATTGATGATAGTAAATATTATAAATCTGCATGAATATGAATATCAATTAATTGAATATTCATTGATATTCATTCATCGATGTTTCGGAATCAATATTCTGAAACATCGATGTCGGCAATTGAGGATGACACTGTTCCATGTAAGTGAAATTTCACCTCTATGATATACTATATCGTGTAGCAATGTTTGGAGTATTTTGAGTTATTAGATTTTCAACAAATCTGAAGTCATAAAATGTTACTATTTTTTCGAAGAGATTCAACAGAGAAATAATGATTTACAAATACTGGGTGGATCTCAAATGCAATCGTACACATGAGTTTATGATAGTGAAGGCCATGAACGGACTTGTGATGTCAACCAATCAGAATGACTTTTGATATGACGTAGAATTTGAATGATGATAGTAAGAATTTCACAGTAGGTATATATTTTTGTTTGGATCGGTTAAATCGACAAATCCCCTAATTTATCTCTTACTTCGTGAAGTCAGTATAAAAGATTGATCAGCTGAAGTCAAATATTATACTGCGAAATGTTGTTAGCTCACGAGTAACACAATTTGAACAAAATTGGGATATGCGTAACTCCGATGAGATGAGATGTAAGTATACCTGAAAAACTAGTTCCTTGGCTGATATAAAGAGTATTGGATTACTCTCGATAGATATTGTTGATCGGTTGTTGTTCTCACAAACAATATTCTAGTGACCTTGATGAACTCCATAGTCGTTCGTAGCAAACTCTGTCGAACTTTCATACCACGTATGCTATTTCATATCGCACTTGGAGAATTGATATGCGGTTTATTGTAGTAAGCAAGTTAGATGAATGACTCTATTCGATGATTTACGTTTGATATACGGTTTTATCAATCTGCCCAACAAAAGATATTCTTTACAGACTCGTTATTAGTTTAATGGACGTGATTATTTATGTTTAGTCTTTGAAAGCGCTATTCGCTGATTTACAGCTCGCAGCTAAAATTAAATCTACAGCTCTGAATTCCAATGTCTATTAATTGATGGATTCGATGACCTCAATTTCGCGATCTGTGATATTTTCCGAATATAATAAGCGATCTATATATTTCAGTAGCGAGTAAACGGGTATCGGAATTTACGTAATAGTTTGAATAATATACAATCGCGACATTATTATATGCAATCTTGAAGTTATCACTCTAAGCAAGCAACATGTAAACTCAACATACATACATTTCTATTTTGATATGTAACGAGATGTATTAAAAATCTGTTATTCAGAAAAACGTCCCAATATTTTCGAAGCCACGTGATTTTACGGCTAGTCAGTTCCTAATGAAATCATCGGTCCTATAAAAATTCGCTAATAGTGAATTGACTTGAAAAAAAGATGAACAAACATTGCAATAAAATCATTCATCTAACCGAGACATGTGTTGAACGTATGTGTTTATTTAACACTAAAATAAATGATAATTTCAGATATCCCATTCATGATGAGAAATATGGGTTACGTGACCTTCTCATGGATGATTCCGTTCAATGAAGTGGAAAGTTATTCAACATGAAATTTTATATGTTCCTAAAACATTTTATTGCTAGACGATGTGGTTCAATGAGTAAGCTTTTGTACACAAAATCTATAATTACTTGAATCAAATTACCGAAAGATTATTTTGAGGTTTGCGACCTATTTCACATTTGATTTCAGTATCATCAGTACATAAAACAATATTTGAAAGACAAACACGAGTTATATTTATAAGAAACTGTCTATAAAGCAAATATAAAGTATCAACTGGAAAACAAACCAAAGAAGTAAGTCATACAAAATGTCCTCGCTTTCATAAAACAAAACGTAGGGTGTCTCCAGAGGCTCCAATAAATTCAAGACATCGCCAGAACTCTTAGTGACACCTCTATCGTCAAACTTAAACCAGTCCGCTTCATTTCAACAAGCAAAAGAGTTTGTTTGAAGATGATTGACAATGTTTTATGATGAAGTTTATTAGTTCGGACTTCCATTGTCTGATATTATATAAAATGATTTGAAATCCCTGAAATAATTGAAAAGGAAGAATCAAAAATTAAAGAAGAAAAATAAAAATGAATAGCTGAAAAAAAAACAATTATATTATGCAAAAAACCTGAAATGATATACCAAACAAGAACTGCGATTCCAAGAATTGCAGTTACCCGATACCCTGTGAGTGCGAAAAATGATATATCGGTGAAACTAAGAGGCCATTAAATGTTCGCATTGCCGAACACAAGAAACACACACAGCGCGGGGAAACCAGCAAATCAGGAATAGCAGAGCATGTTTGGACCCATCAACATAACATCGAATGGTCCCATACACAAAGAGGAACATTGGTTTAGGAGGAAGTTCAAAGAAGACGCATATATGGTATCCAACAATGTAGTCAGCCAAGCTAGCGTAGAGATACACAACATATAAAAACCCATAATCAAGCAAAAAATGGCCAACTCTCGCCAATCGGTCATCTTCCACTAAACCAGTGAAGCGGAAAAAGAAAAGCAGAGATAAGTGAAATTACTCAAATGACCTATAAATAGTCAGCTCACGGAGGAATCGGTCCAGTCATTACCCGAAGACGACTGTGGATACTAACAATCAAAACGTCGTAAATTACCTTGGCTTGGAATCTCTTAGTTTTTGATTTTATTTTATTTATTTTTTGTTCAATTTGCTCAATTCTACTTTTATTTTGTTTCATTACTATTTCATTTAAGGTTTTTTGCTTGATATGATTTCAGCTATTCATTTTCAGCTATTCATTTTTATTCTTCTTCTTTAATTTTTGACTCTTTCTTTTCAGTTATTTCAGGGATTTCAAATCATTTTATATCATATGAGACAATGGAAGTCCGAACTAACGAAATTCAAGCAAAAGAGTATATTCCTCTAGCACAGTGAATCAGATGGGCCCCCAGAGGTTCACGAGAGACTCGATGGGGGTTTACGTTGGCGTGATCAAGGGGGGGGTCTAACCAAAATGTTGGTTAGACTTCAACTATCAATATAGGCTGATAATATTTTAAGAAGCTAAGCAACTGTTACGAATATAAACCTGCAGATCACAGAACGGGTAGATTTGCGGTTATTCCTAACAAAACTGAAGCCAAACATTGATAATTTGAAAGTGGTATATGATAAAAAAAGTTTGGGAACCTCTGGCCTAGTATGAACTGAGTAGAGAAACAGCTGCATCTCAATAAGGTTTTGTTTTTGGAAAAATGTGTGTAGTTTTGAGAATTGAAGGAATAACAATTACTTCACTTTCTCAATACCTCGTATATATACCCAAAGTACGCTTCAATCCTTCGGAATTCTTGTAGTCTGAATATGGATTTTTATAGGAAAATACGACCGAGACTGGAGTTGAAAGTTCGTTTCCATCTTCTTTATGAAAATAAGTTTCTAAACAGTACAATAGCTAACGATCGTATCAATTTATATGTTGAAGAGAAAATAAATATCAAATTCTGTCAGGTCGCACGCAACTTGTCTAAAGTAGCTTCATTCAGATTGATTTATTTCAGAGAAGGGGAAAAAGACTCTATTCCATGAGTTTGTTTTCATAACTTGCACGTGAACATTTTCAGGAGGGAATGTTTCATTTATCGTTCTACCTGCAGCAATATTGCAATATGATACAGCGTTACAATTGGAAGGATACGTATTTTTTGGAGCTAACTGTGTTCCCTTGAAATGTGTGCGAAACTATTGAATTTGTACATCCGATTCCTTGAAGATTTATAGGCTTTTCCATATGGCTTTTACTTTTCAGAAAATCTGGAATGTCCTGAAAAGGGGATAAAAGTCGTATCTATTTTTTTTTTCAAATTCTGAAAAAAAACCGTCACTAATCCAATATGTTTTGGAAGAGACTCATACTAATCCAATAATCACCATCTCAATAAGCAAAGACGATGACCAGCATTTTTAACAACTAATTAAAGTAACACTTCAAGTAACGAAATGAAGAAGAGCTGAAGAGATCATATCAGAGAATCAGTGTCATCCAGTAATCTGCTAGCTTTTTTGTCTAACTGATAATCTGCACAATGCTGTCCATCTTACCCCTTTCTCCAGGAGGTATGTCTACAAGAATCTCCACAGCCGCTGACAATGTGGTACAAAAAAAGTTTACGAGATAGCCAGGCAAATCTTACTCTGTACACCAAAGCCTGGACCATTTGCAGTCACCAAGCAATAGCTCCGTACGTTATCACTTGTCTGGAAGTCATCATAAATATCCAATGGATTTGTTTCATGTATCCAATTAATTAATTTTGTCCCTGAGCCCAAAGATTTTCCACATTTCCATAAAACCTTTCCAAGTGAACATTTTGGGTGGATTTTCCATCGATGTAATACCCATAAATGATTGATGTCTTTGGGATTATGTATTTCAGTTTATTTACTGATTGCCAGTAAAACACGATATATCTGTTATTGTACTGCACTGGTCGAACATCAACCAGCAAGAGAGGGTAGTTATCCAATACCAGTCAACTCCAACACATTGCTGCCAACTGTCCACTGTTGCGAACACAACACACCTGTATACTAACAATGAAACCTTACAGAAGGACCCATGGAGGCCCCGCGGAGGCGCCAAAAGGATACCACGGAAAAAGCTTTCCTTTCCCCCAGCCACTAGATGTTAAGTGTCACAATACACAATAATAATTGAAATGCAAAAAAGCGTAGGTTTGCTTAGGTCACGCACTTCACGACTATCCTAGTCTAGAAATATAGTTAAGGGCAGAAATTGGCCCTTGGAACAAACTGAAAACCTCATTAGGGCCCGAAGGCTTCACAGTTTGAAGACTCCTGCTCTACCGCATGAATCACGCTAAATTTAATCGATGGCATGGGTTATGTTGGCTTTGAGGACTACTGTGATTTGTGGCTTATTCGCATACACCTGCGCCTTAAGAAAACCCACAAGAAAAAGTCTAACGGGGTCAAATCGCGTGATGTCAGTGGCTAGGTCACATTTTAAAAAAACAATTTGACTATTTGTACGTGTTCTTGAATGATATATCCGTCTATGAGCCATGGTGAAAAACACTCAAAAATGTCGAAAAGTTTAAGTGATATTGAAAACGCTTTCTTCTGCAGCATCGAACAGTTTCTGAATCCAAACACATTCAGGTTTCATTAAAATATTGATAATAATATCAACAATGTCGAAATTAATCATTTGTCCTGAACGGACTTCACTTTACTCGTAATCCTAAAGGTACCAACCAAGAGAAATGAGGTCATAGTCATTACAGAGTAAATATTTTCTCGGTTCAAAATCCTTCAATTGAAACAACCACAGAACGGTTCGTTTGAATTAAGGCCTGAAGCAAACCGCGTATGCAGTGGGTGGATACAACTGTCAATTATGATTTCCATAGGTCAGGATGAATCCCGAGCTGAACCTACTGCCGCGTAGATATATCTGGGTATTATCTCATCTGTCACAGATGCCGCAATCTTATTCATCATCCTCGCATAGCTCGAGCTAATAAAAATGCGTGATTATAGTTTCCGCAATGTCTAAACGGAACATTTATGTATATTCAAGCAAATATGGGCCGTGGATCATACACGTGCACAGTGGCGGGTTGTTTTCTGTCAATCAGAGGCGAACGATGACGACGATGAAGAAAGAATTTTGTCGAACCTTCAATTATTCAAAGGAGAACAACTCATGGATTATTGAGGAAAACTAGCTTTCCAAAACAAGTAGCCAAAGTTTTTGAACTATGACAGAAGAATGTCAACTTTACTTTTTTCAGGTAGTAAACATAGAACAAAAAAATAATGTTTAGTCTGTGATACCGGGCGCCCTCCTTCATCTCCCACATATTAGTACTCCACCACCATGGCTCATGAAGCTACCCTTATTCAACTACCAACTATCTCAGTTTGATTAATAAGTGACGAATACCAGAACTTCGGACAACTGCTCATTAAGAATAATAAGGGGCTACAGAGAAAAGTTAACAGATTCCTTAAAAACTGAGTAGGAGTAGGCCCGCAGTAGTAATTGATCAAATAAAGCTAACTTTCAAACTTTCCAAAAAACAGTGACTATCCTCATAGAGAAACTTCTCGAAATTCTTCTTTATGCAAGCACTTCTCTATGCGAAATCAGTTGAAGCAGAGAAATTTATAATAATGTAGACTCACTTTATAGTCTACAAACACTTGAAAACATTTATGTGAGGCATACAATCGGAGATTATCAAATTATCAAAGGAGAACTTTATAATTCGCATATTTTGAGGAAGCAAGTTATCTTACTTTGGGTCCCCTCCCATATGGGAATAGGAGGCGACAAAAGAGCTAACCAAAACTCACGAGAGGCGATTATAAATCCAAACCAGAAAGTCTCACTCCCTACACATATTTGAAACCATTGACGAAAACTTTGCTGATGGATATCTGGAATAAAAAATGGCGAAATACTCAGTCCAAACTGAGAAGAGAACAAGTTATTGTGATTCGACTCAGAATAGGACATACCAGGCTTACCCATAAATACCTCATGTCTTCGCCGCTAATAAACGTCAGGTTGATGCGGCTGATTGTGAATAAAAACAAAAGATCCTGAAAATACACGAATTTCAGCAGTCACTTTCAAATAATGAAATATTAGCTTCCTCAAGGTACAGTTTTAGGGCCTGTCCTTTTCTCAATTTATGTTAATGACTTACTTAATACAAATCTTGACGATGGATGAATGGATGACACTGTATATGTAGTGAATGGAGATGACTGGGATGAGACGCTATCAAAGGATACCCAACAAAAACAACTATTTTGTATCACAACTTGAGTTATGACGTGCTTACAGTTAGTATCGCAAAAACCAAAATCGTGATACTCCTCACAATGACAAATATTAACCAAAATTTCATGAAATCAAAATTTTTACTTCAGAATGTTTGGAGACAGTTTTTCAAAAATGAAAATGCACTCTGAAATCGAAAGAAACCTCGAGAAAAGTATATTATTCGTTAACAACAAAAATCCTCATAAATTTAGGCTAATAAGGAGTATTTTCTATGTTATTTTGACCAATGGAAACATAGTTTGGAATGGTGCTTATTAAAAATCATTGAAATCTGTCAGTTCTGTTCATAGATTTCCATCAGAAGCTTCATTTAGCAAATATTTCGTTTTATCCCTTAAACTAACATTCTAGAAAATCAGTAGAATTTATACAATTTTTGCGCACTGATATGTGTGATTTTCAATCAAATCGAAGATGAAAGACCACCAGACTGTTTTAAATATTATTGAATATATGAATAAACTATCCATTATTCTCTCCCGAAACTAACTAACTGTTTCAAATTATTCTGTTCAACATCATGTTTCTCCTACTTGTATGGTTAGGGATATGGACTGTAAAAACAAGTGATGTATGAAGCATACAAGAAATTATTAACAATCTGTTTGAGGTGAAATAGTTTGTTGTTTGTTCGTGCGTATCGCCGAGAGACAATTTAATATTCTACGAAGAAACTGAATCGGAGTTGAATTGAAAAAGGGGATGAAGCTTTGATACATTCAATAGAAAAAACCATTAGATATGCAGAGAGAACCAAAATCTTTGGGCTATGTGAAACTCGTATTACGATTTATGTTTCAATTAGGATGAAATTAAATTATAAATATCTGCAAATGTTCCAGATCCCAGACATGAATTAAATATTCTTGTTAAGAGTTTTGCTAATGCAATGCACAATGTACAATTCTTCAATAAAAATGATGGAATCTCATATCTGGACCTGATATCATTTTATCCTTTAGTTTTTTTATTGCAGATATAAATACATTTTTTTCAATGAGATGGAAGTGAACACGAATTTTATTGTTGACTGTACAAACGTCATTCAAAAGTGAGCCAGACTTTGAAAACACTCCACTGAAAAAATTATTGAAGGCATCGACAACATCCTAAGTTTATTTTCTATGTATCTTACTGATCCGGGTATTCTTGTGCTGTTATTCTTAGAGTCAATATATGACCAGAATTTGCCAGGATCCCTAAATAACATATTTTGTATGTGTGAGTGTATTGTTGCATAAACCCTCTGTATATAGTTTGGAAGACACGTCAAATAAATTAAAAAGTATGTAACGGTACAACAAACAGGGGAATGATTTCAATATGAAACAAATTTCCGATCCTTATATTTTGCTCGACAAAAACTCCCCGTAATTGATTGGTCTATGAACGCAAGTGAACTGTTTAGGGAATTTTGCGTAGGGCATAACGGAGTGGTACGGGCCGCAACTGGCAGCACGACAGCAGATTATATATTGTGAATTGTAGCATCCCGTTTTTCATTTTGTCAAGCTTTTTAACTTTATGACGTGGAAGTGGAAGTCGGTTGATAAAATATGCGCCTTTTTCGCGTGTACAGCTGCGGGATGTGTATATTATGCGAATTCGTGGTTTGATGAACATAAATCGCAGCTCGTAACCGGATTGCGTTACGCCATATCTCATAAGTTGTGCTCAGTGATAGGTATATTAGAAATCGATCGAGTTTCACCAGGGCCAACCTCGGCCAAACCTCAAATTAAATATTAGGAATAATTAGTTTCTTTCAATATATTATTCACGCCGATACATATTCTAGTTTCCGAATCATACAAAAACACCTGATGAGCTGTGCAAAATTGAACCTCATTACCATTGTATAGAGAGAGAAAAGAAACTGAATTCAGAGAGACTCAAAGTTATTTACTAACACAACACATACAAACAAGACTACTTTATGTTTAATATACGTAACTCACTTACTCGCAACTTTTAAAAAGTTGCATGTGTGTTTCAAATTCAAAGATCACTTTCTACCAGAATATAACCAGTATGTTCATACTCCTTTAGTCACCTAGAGAGATTTATTAGAATTTTTCACCTACATGCCTTCTCACAAAATTATGAAAGTCTTTCGGGACCAATTTCATATAATTCGTGCGCAAAATGAATTTCACAGGGGTACAATTTTAGAATGCTTTGAATACTCATACGACTTATACCAGATTCTGTAGATGAATACCTGGTACTAACGTAGAACCGATACTCCCATTTTTTTATTTGGGAGGGGTTTCTTGTCAGATTTGCTACCAATCCTGTAACTCTCAATTTCATTTCAGTATTTTTGGTTAGAGATGCCTATCCAGACTTTTATCATTCAATATCTGTGCTGTGGTATTAGCGCACCAATCATGCCAGTAATAAAGTTCAATTATCGATAATCTTTCTGCACTTGAATGAATTATTTTGAGCACAATCCTGTAACTCTCAATTCCATTCCAGTACTTCTGGTTGAAGATGCCTAACCAGATACTGGTCATCAAATCACTGTGCTGTAGTATCAGAGCACCTACCATGAGAATAATGAAGCGCAATTATCCATAATGCAGTTGAATGAATTATTTTGAGCAAAATACTGTAACTGTCAATTTTATTCCAGTACTTTTGGTTGAAGATGCCTAACCAGATTTTGGTCATTGAATCACTGTGCTGTTGTATCAGCGCACCTACCATGAGAATAATGAAGCGCAATTATCGATAATCTTTCTACAGTTGAATGAATTATTTTGGGCAAAATACTGTGACTCTCAATTTTAATCCAGTACTTTTGGTTGAAGATGCCTAACCAGATTTTGGTCAATAAATCACTGTGCTGTGGTATCAGCTCACCTACCATGAGAATAATGAAGCGCAATTATCAATAATCTTTCTACAGTTGAATGAATTATTTTGAGCAAAATACTGCAACTCTCAATTTTATTCCAGTACTTTTGGTTAAGATGCCTAACCAGATTTTGGTGATTGAATCACTGTGCTGTAGTATCAGCACACCTAGCATGCCAATAATAAAGTTCAATTATCGATAATCTTTCTGCAGTTGAATGAACTATTTTCAGCAAGGTGATAGTCCCAAAAATTCATGATCAAAATCTGTCAGTTACTCAGTGATGGTAGATAAATGTGATTCTAAATACTTTTCAGGACAGATCAATAGAAGCTGTGTCTCTAGTTCTTCATCACCAGAATCCAATTACGCAGTAGATGCTACTGACTTGTGAATAGGCTAGTGAGGTTCTTCGTGAATTGAAATCGGGCTAGCTGCACACTAAACAATATGTACTGGAAGTAATATTATGCTTCACTGTATGAAGGCCATTTTACGGGTTTTCTGGCAATGGTCTGCTGGTTTATATCCCTTCGAAAATCTCTACCGAAGCAGAAGGCGAAACGTCAAACATTAAAACCTGCAGACCACGGCCAGAAAACCCGGGAAATAGCCTCGATATACTTATCTCCGGCTTCAAAAGTTAGCATTCTTCAATATGCTTCATGTTCGACCACTGCCAGATTATTCAATAACGTCTTTTCCGCATCAGATTTCTGAACGTGGGACTTGTTGGAAGAATCGATAAAGTTTGGCTTGACCCCTGATTCCATTTGAGATTTGAGGGTTGGTTTCAAACCCGTCAATGGGATAGAAGTACCAAAGCCAAGAATTGAATTGCGCAGAGTACTTACCCAGTTTCACGAATGCGAAGTAATTCTCAGAACATTTTTGTAATGGAAAGTACGTACCTGAAACAATAAATTACCAATAATTAATGTAGCGAATAAACGACATGATTATTTCGATGATAATTAATAAACATATCCTTATATATGAAACAAAATATAGAGTATTTCATTAAGCTCATTAAGATATCATCGTTTGTGAGACCTATTGATGCTATTATGTGTGGAGTTTAGAAAGTTCAAATGTCCGCCACGGGTGCTCTGGGTGGAGAGCATCCCAAACATCCAATTTTTCATAACTCTGGCGCATAAATCAGACATCTCCTCCATATCGGCAGGTGTAGGCCAAGACTCGCCGAACACACACTTTCTTTGGCAGCCTTGAGATTGCATGGCTCCTTCAACCTTCCTGGGATTCCCCTAGTGGAAGTGTTCAAGTTCCTTGCCTTCATTCAAGGCGGAGATCTTGACGCCTGCCGCAGGAAGTGCCCTTGCTGTTGGAGGTAGAGTTTGGGGAGGAGGAGCGTGCTGCCACTTCTACCTCTTTCGCTCTCTTTCTCCTTTTGGCCTCGGCGCTGCAAATGCGCCGCCTTTGTATTACCTCACGAGGTGATCTGCTATGTCCAGCCTTATTCCGAGCGGTAGATTGATGTGGACATTTCTGTTCATCCTGCCACCAGCCATCGTCATAGATTGAGGTGAGCACTTGTGTCCAGCCTCGGGATTGGTTTTTGTTGTGTCTGTTTTGTTTGTTTCATATATGTGTGTTCCCACGAGTAGCAAGGGAAGAGCTGGTCACCTCTGACAGAGCCCCGCATTATCAGAGGAAGACTGATTACAATGAGGTTTCGCCCGGTTCCCCAAGGGGATCTTTCGTGACCACGGCCTTTCAGCTGTCGGCACGATTCCTTACACCCTAGCTTGGGTAGGCTGGTCCACGGTGGCCATATTTCGCGAAGGCTATTGGAGAGTTTTAGTTCCTCTCACCAAGGAGTCCGGCGGTCCCCTATCCGCCACCTGGGGACGTGACCGATAGGTTGCCCAACTCACGGGCCATAGCATGGATTATGTAGCCTTTGAGGACCGCTGTACAGAATATCTAATGTGGCATGAACTGTGTGACTGTTCTGTTGAAACCACATGTCGTTGCTGTCCGAATCATCCAATTCAAGCCAAAGGAAGCACTTATAGTGCTCGCCGTTGACAGTTATGGCCTGGTCAACATCATTCCAAAAGGAATATAGATCGATGACGCCGGCAGCCCAAAATCCTCACCAAACAGTTCTTTTTCGGGATACATTAGACGCTCTTGGATCTCATCTGGATTGGTATCATCCCGAATTCGACAATTTCGTTTGTTCGCGTACCCACTCATCCATCGCTGAATATGATTTTTCAATGAGATCAAGGGCCAGTTGCCAATTGCTCCAGAGCCCATTCAGCGAACACACATTATTTTCTTTAGTCGTTGACCTCCGGTTCCTCCAGTTGAATTTTGTACGAATGCAGGCTCAAGTCACGACCCAAAACTTGCCGAGTTGTGGCTTGAGAAAGACCTTTTTTATGAGCGACACGAAATCGATTGCCTCGGATTTTCCTGCACACTTTCATAGACAGAGGCGATGTTTTCGGTAGATCTTGCGTTCCATCGACGTACGGGTATTAGTCGATCGTGAACTGAAAAGCATTTGACTTTTTATTGATTGTTGAATGGTGCAATCCACTGTAGTTTAGATTCTGTCATTTCCTTCCAGTATTTTACTTCTTGTACTATTGTGTTTGACAGTGTTGCATGATGCTAATTTTCTAATGCGTATATACTCGTTTCGAATCATTGCCTATTCAATAAAATTGTGGATTAATTTTATCATTTCTGTTGAGAATCCATTATACAGTGCATTTCTTTAATGTCCCTCCCTTTTATTTTTTGAACTGGTCAACTAAAAAAATTGAAATTTGGAATAATGAAATGAATGCATGAATAGTTTATTTTGAAGTGAAATTGACAGATGAAACTATCATCTCGGAAATAAATTTAAATAAAAAGGGGGGTCCTTTTGAAGCTCTTGACAAATGCTTTACAACCCTAGAAATAAATGTCAATATCTTCAGTTACTACAAAATGACGGAACTTTTAATAATTGACTGAAGACATTGAAACTAAACTACATAATATGAGGTAATAAGCTTGAGGTCAGTT
>WOGO01000587.1:0-22380 GCA_015342085.1 Leptinotarsa defecta | reverse complement strand
AGAAGTAAGCTCACACAATTAATTTGTAATGAGAATTTCCATGTAATTAGGCTGTAAAGTCTGTATGGAAAATAAAATAGAATGAAGTAAAATGAAATAAAAATAAAATCCAAATTTTCAAAAATGTTTTTCACAATAATCTTCAAAAAATATGCTCATTGAATTTTTTCCCAACTCTTATTATATATTCTCAAATTATTATTCAAAAAGTAATAAAGATGATCTCTTTATCATCTCTATCGAATTTACCACAAATAATCAGATGAACAATTTTGTTTTTCCAGAGGAAGCGGAACCCACGAGTAAGTCTTAAATAAATATCCCGCTTCTTATAACGCTCTTTATATAGTAAATCCTTACGGTATTTAACATTACTCGCAAAAGCCCTGGCACAGTCACTCACACTTAACACAAACTTACAATCTGAATATTGTCAACCTATTCAAAGTTATTTTCAATCTACAGCTGAACGTCCGAAGTTCATCACTGGTCTCAGTGACGATCAAGTTGAGCACAAACAGGAAGTGGCTCTGATGGTACGAGCAGACGGTCTACCGAAACCCGAAATACGTTGGTCTCTCAACGGTAAACCCATAACTGAAGATGCAAATCACAAGATCGAAACTGTGACGGAGACTCAAGTGACCAGCAAATTGACAGTCATTGGTTTTGATGAAGGTTTTGCAGGCTTCGTAAGTATTTTTTTGCTCTGTTCTTTGGGTGTTTGATTGGTGTTCATATTTTAATGTGAAAAATTCAATGTTACCACTTCTACCTAGTGTTTTTCCTATCTCGGTTTTTATACGGCTTCTACAGTAAAAGTGCACTATAATCCAAATTGTGTCTGCCATACCAAATGATAATTTTAATTTGACTTGAGTTAGACTCGTCTAACTTCATATAGTACTGAATAACATTTTTGAAAAGCTATCTGTCCCATCTGACTCTTCCAGTTAGCCTGCCCGATCTATCTGGTCTTCCTAGTCCTTCTGGTCCGTCTGGTCTATCTAATCTGTCCATTTTATTTGATCTATCTGGTCTGTCTGATCTAATGGTCTCTCGAGTGTGTCATGGATGTGTGATTTGACGGTCTATCTCATCTTCTTGGTTACTTCATCCTTTCCTTTCTTCTAATTTGCCTGATGATCTACTTGATATGGCCGATCTGACTTTCTTTCTCTATCCACCCTGATTGTCAGAACTGACGGGCCTGTCTGGTTCATCTGATCTGATCTACCAGGTCTGTCCGACCTTTTTCTCTAGTTCAACTGGTGTGTCTGTTCTGTGGAACCTATGGTTTGACCGGCTTATTGCCGGTCTTATCTGATCTGACTATTCTAACTGTCCTAGTTGTCCAATCTTTCTGGTCTATATGATGTTTCTAGTCTTCCTAATCCCTCAGGTCTAACTCATATATCGGATTTGTCCGATTGATCTGTTTGGTCTTTTCGTCTGATACATCTGACAAGTTGAGCTTATACGGTATGTCTGGTTTGCTATGGCCGTTTTGTCTGATCTCGTTAATTTCGTCTGGTTCTAGTAAGTATTCGATTCGAGTAGTCTATCTGGTGAGTCGGGTCTGACAATGAGTCCATCAAGTTTGTCCATATGTCTTCCGCCCAGGTTATTCTGATCATTTATAGGCCGTTATCTATGTATACTTATCCTATGTGTCCTCTCACAAATCATATTGTCTACAACTTCTTCTGATTATTTATACCTAACCGATATTATGAATGCTTTCTGTATTTTTTCCTCATTTTCAGTACAAAGCTGTCGCTGTGAATATTGTGGGCGAAGCTGAAACTTCATCAAAAGTCTCAATGTTGCAAACTCCACCATCTTTCGGTAAGAAGTTGGACAGAAATGTCGACGTTAATGAAGGAGAACCCTTGGAGCTGAAGGCCAAAATCAACGGAAGTCCAAAACCAATCGTAAGAACAAAATTATTTCGCGGATCAAAGTGCTTACAAGTTTACAACTTTCAGGTTTCTTGGTTCAAGAATGGAGAACCGCTTCTGGAAGAGGACAACATCAAGACGACAGTCTTACCGGATGGAACAGTCAAACTCAACATCGATAAGTGTAAGCCCTCTGACAGCGGTGCGTATAAATTAGTCGTCATGAATTCCAATGGAGAAACTGCGTGCCTTTGTGCTGTCGCAGTTACCCGTAAGTAACCGTATCATAACCTCAAAAAACTATTAACGTTGCAAAAAAAGAACGATTCAAAATATATCTTCACTGTTACAGAAAAACCTCAGAGGCCCAAATTCGTCAAATGCTTCAAGGACGTCAAGGTACCATTGGGCGAGTCTCTGCGTCTCGACGCCAAAGTGGAGGCTTACCCGCCTCCGGAAATCAAATGGTTCAAAGATGGCGTCCCAGTACGTGCTTCCTCCAACGTCCACTTTGAAAATCATCCGGACGGCAGGGTGGCTCTGGTGGTGGACGTGATGAAGCCGGAGTCTGCTGGTAACTACCAAGTGCAAGTGACGAACAAACTTGGAGAAGCTACAGGCGATGCTAAAGTGGGGGTAGAGAAGAGGCCGACGAAGCCAGAATTTATTCAGAGACTACAACCACAAACCGTCGTGGAAGGCTTCCCAGTTAAGTTTGAGGTCAAAGCCGAAGGTTTTCCTGCTCCTAAGATCACGTGGTGAGTTTATTGTGAACTGCCTGCTGTTCAATGTGAACTTCCACATCCGGAACTGAGTTGTTTGAAAGTTATATTTCGTTATTTTTTAGCAATAGTCTGAAGGTTTTTTCGGCTTTGGTGACACTGTAATCTGATGTTTTTTAACTACATACTTTTTTCCACTGTCCTATGAACTTGTTTGTTTCTTGGGGAATATAACGTTATTAACATAAAAGTTAGAGTGTAAGTTTGAATCTGAATATGTGTGACATATTCCTTGAAACTAGTTCCCTTTCCTCTCTTCACTTCACCAATTTTGCGGGAGTTGGCCGTTTACAGGAAGTTAACCGTTTTTTCCGCTTAGTTACAGGTTTCCAAATGTTTGCGTATCTCCATGCTAGCTTAGCTGAATGCGTCGTTGACGGGAGTTGACCATTTTTCCCGCTTGATCACAGGTTTGCGTTTACGTATCTTCATGCTAGCTTAGCTGAATGTGTCATTTAAAACATATATGAAGCTTCTTCAAACTTCCTCTTGTACCAGTGTTCCACCCTGTGGATGATCTCAGCTTAGGACCACTTAATGTTACGTTAATCAATCGAAATAGGCTCTGATATTTCCGAATTTCTGGTTTCTCCTCGCTGTATATGTTTCTCTTATTCCCGACAATGCGGACTCTCAATCACCTCTCAGTTTCACAGGGTATCCAATAAATGAAATTATTGGTGTTTGGTAGCCTGCTACAGATGGTGTTCTGATGTTGTACTTCTTATTTTTTTCGACAGTCCTCTGATGCAGGAAAGGGCAAGCACTAGTTGTGACGACTTCTCTTCCTTGTGAAACTCTTGCTGTGTTCTAAACAAAGTCACTTTGTAGTAACCATTCCGTTGAAGACCTTCTCTAATGGTGCCTAGTTTCTTCCTCCGTAAAACACAGCCCGAAAGCATGATCCACTAGAGTTTTGATGATTCCTCTTTTGGTGGATTGATGGTTAATGGATTCGTGATTCAGATACTGCCCTCTTCCATTGTGAAGGTGACGAAAGGTTTTGCGCTGTTGATATGATGTGATATGATAATATTGAAATTTTGTTAGGGCAGCATTTTTGGGATTGGGTGGAAGAACAGTTCAGTGAAGATCTTATCTGCGAATGAATTGGACTCCGCCTGTTTCTTATGAATGAGTATGATTGTCAAAAACAAAAATGTGAGAATCTGTAATGTGGGAAATGAAGTCGATTACTATTATTATTATTAAATCTGTCGTAGTAATAACCAGTAGTTGCTCTCTACCAGACATTCGCCAAATCCTATTATGTAAGAATGTCGAATATACGTTACTTCAGCGAGACAGACGTCCTAACACACCAGCCAGGTTGCCACCCAGTCAACCAAATTGTCACGTGGTGTCCTATCACCTAGCAGTGAACCAATCAGAGTGTACCAAATTGTCACACGCTTTCGCATCTCAGAACATCGTGGCGGGAGATTTGAATTTTTATGGACATAAATAATTCAAACAGACGACCAAGCGTATCCCTCAACGAGACAGACTGCCCAGTCACGTGGCGCGTATCTTAAATATTGTTAATATTTTATTTTTGCAGAAAAGTGGCCTACACGAGTCACGCATATTTAATTTGAATATTATTCTCAAAACTCTTTTCTGGATTACGAATATACTCTGCATCAAAATCTGGCTGCCTGCGCCCCAGAAAGGAATTCCATACCGGAGATGACTCTCCATAAGTGAACAGTATGCATTTATTGCTGCTGAAAATCCGAGTTCACGAGATGTGACATTTATGGCAAAGCAACCAGAAGATAATTTCTTTTTCAAAGGAAGGAGTGAATACTTGGACTTTATAATGAAAATTATAATTTTCTCAGCACTATACTTTAATCATACTTAACAATTAGTGCACTTACTACCATTACTCACTGATGGTCTATCACTTTTACGGTAGCTCTCGAAATCTGACGTCAATCTACGTTCTCAGCGACTGCTAGCATTTGAATATAACAATGGAACTCTCACGATTATTCTTCGAACTGTTCTTTCCAACAATGTTAGTGAAGGTCTTGTCAATTCATGAGGACTTGCTGCAGCTTTTCCATCGTTACCGTTCAAATTACAGGTGCAGAAACGGCGCCGAAGTAATCTCGGACAACAAACACATCAAAGTGTCCGAACAACCAGACGGCACCAGCGCCCTTCTTCTCGACGCCGCCGACGTCGTACGAGACGCCTTGACATACAAGGCCATCGCGAGCAACGAAGCAGGGGAGGTCGACACATCAGCGCCCCTGACGGTGAAATCCGCTTCCAAATCGGGCGAGCCTGAAGAACGGCCGATGTTCCTGCATTCCATCAGAGATACTATAACCGACGAGGGTCAGCCTCTCATACTGGAAGCTCCTTTCACAGGGAATCCCATACCGACGGCAGAATGGACCAAGGATGGACAGCCAATCGCTCCGTCTGATAGGATTTTGATGACGTGCGACGGAAGAAGGGTATAAGAAATTCAAGGAAATATTTCCATTATTTTCTAATGAGAACCTGCTCGTTTCAGATTGGTTTGAGAATCGACAAATCCATCCCATCCGATGCTGGAGTTTACGGAGTCAAAATTATCAACCCTCTCGGAGAGGAGTCCACTCAAGGCAAAGCTACTGTTCGAAAAGTTTTTATGGCGCCATCCTTCACACAGAGGTTTACCGATCTACAGCAGGTGAGTGTTTTCCTTTGCCTTTTTTAGAAACAGTTGAAGTACAGCTCAAACTGTTCTGGTCTTCATTATAAAGAGCATTCTATGCTCAGCTCTTTTATATTCTGTGATGTGGTTCGTTCATAACCTTGGTCTAGTCCTATCCCAGTAAATTGATGTATTGGTGTCATTCTATCAAGTAACTTGGTACTTACTATTAGTAAGTACCAACTCTTCCTTCCTCCCTTCCTTCCTTCTGCTGAGAGCTGAGTGAGAAAAATGTTTTTACTAGAAACTGTCTCCCAGATGAGCGAGACTTTGCAATCTCTCTTTAATCAACATTCTTTCAAATACTCTATGGCATATTTAGTTCGCCGCTATAATGTTACTGATACTGATCACCCATTCAAATTCAGGGATTCGATTCTCAAATTAAAACAAAAATTATTGGAAGGTCTGATATTGAGTTTGTACTTCATACTACAGCCTTGGATTCCACTTTATGCTTGAATCTATGACATAACCTCAAACCTCGAAACTATCTCGCACAGTTCCGTTCCATTCTTTCCATTATTTCAGAATCTCAGAATCTGAAAAATGTATGCCTTTTTGTGAACTCATAAAATCAATACCTCAATCTTTCAATTCTAATAGTATCGATCTATATTATTTCAGCTTCCAGACAGAGATGCCAAATTCCCCTGCCGAGTCACAGGTGTACCACAACCAGAAGTCACGTGGACCAAAGATGGTGAACCGCTGCGAGAGACCGATAAATATCACATCAAAAGAGATGGAGATCTCTGCTGTCTATACGTATTGAACTGTGGACCGGATGACGCTGGCGTTTACAGAGCCACAGCTGTCAATCAGGAAGGGGAGGACGCATGCACTGCCTCTTTGGAGGTGGTCAAGGAAATGTACGTAAGATCAATAACTTTCAAAAATATTTTGGGTATCACTATTGGATATCCTTGACTAAAAGACTACTTCTGATCAACAGAAAAGCCCCCAAGAAGATGGAACCTCCAGTCTTCCTCAAGCGCATCGGAGATACCGAGCTATTCAAGGCCATGACAGCGAAATTCACAGCTTGCGCTTCAGGAATTCCAGAGCCTGATGTGGAGTGGTTCCACAATGACAAGAAGTTGTTTCCGTCTACCAGGATCAAGATGGACAAGGATACTGCTGGACTGCTAAGACTCACAATCTCGGGAGTAGATGAAGATGATCTTGGGAAATATTCTTGCAAAATTTCCAATGAGCATGGAAGTGATATTTGCCACGCTACCTTGAAATTCGATGAAGGTATGAGGTTGAAGAATGTATGGTATAATTTCACAAAGCATAGGAAGTTGAATGATTACTTCCTCTAAACTTTAATTGTACGTTAAAAAATGCCCTCTCAAACTATAGTTGACGAGTTGTTTCATACCAGCATTTTTCTTCGGTAGGAATTGAACATAAACCCAAACGTCCCATCACAGATCAGTACACCGACTTCGATAAATATAAAAGAAGCGGAGCTCCAATGCCTATTTCAGATCCTCCTATTATATCCCAGATGACGGACAGACACTGCACCCTATCTTGGAACCCCTCCATACCCACTGGGCCTAGAGCACCAGTCACTTACCAACTGGAGATGTGCGAATTGCCCAACGGAGACTGGTTCACTGTTAGATCTGGCATCAGAAGCTGTACCTGTGGAGTGAGGAATCTAGAACCGTTTAGGGATTATAAGTTCAGGGTGAGGGTTGAGAATAAGTACGGCATCAGCGATCCATCTCCCTATGCTCTGACGCACAGGTAAGTGAAATGTAGTTTAAGATCAGAAAAAAGATATAGGTTGCTGAGACTCCAATTCAATAGAACCATTATTACATTCTCTTTCTCAATATGGAAAGAAATATGCCAGTTGCGTATTTCTTCTGTTTCAGTGTAGGGCGGTGGATATCGTTCTCAAACACAGTACAATAGATGTTGTTTCTTTGGGTTCAGTGTTCAATGGCGTTTTGACAATCGAATCATTTCAAATCTCTTGTTATCCTCCTGGATCTTTTTGTCCTTTTATTTTTTCTATTCAACTATCTTCAATGATTTTTTCATGAATTTATAGGTTTTCTCTGTGTGTTTATGTATCTGTGCCAGTTCATTTTTTTCTTATCCATAACAAGTAATTGTTTTCCTCCTCTCTGTTTCATTCCTCATTGGTGATCATAATTATTATCCAGATAAAACTCATTATATATTTCTTTATTTCAATTTCTCATATCTCCGCTGTGATTTTGTATTTCATCACTTCTTCTATTCGACCTGTTTCCAGCAATTCGTTCTTCTGTTCTTGAATTAATCTGTTACTGTACAATTATATACAGTTCATATATTTTCTAAAAACATCGAAGATTTTTTTTATTCGATGATGATCATCGAATCTTCATTATCTATCTGTATCTGTAATGACTTTCAACTTATATGCTGGTATTGAGGAAAGTAGTTATCATTAAAACCATCAGTCAATGAAAGTCTCAGACCAATCTCCGCAGTAACTTTCAGTTTTTCATGTGAACAATTATTTTAGGCAAAAATTAGAACCAGAGCTGCCGAAATTCCGGCCATATCTCCCACCCGAGATCGATTTCCGTCCGGATACGTCTCCCTACTTCCCCAAAGACTTCGATATCGAAAGACCTCCACACGACGGCATGGCACAAGCTCCGAGATTCTTGCGTCAAGAACATCCCATCCAGTATGGCGTCAAAGATCAGAACACCAACCTCTTCTGGTTCGTCTACGGATACCCGAAACCAAAAATGACGTTTTACTTTAACGATGAGCTGATCGAATCGGGTGGAAGATTCGATATGAGCTATACCAGAAATGGACAAGCGACGTTGTTCATAAATAAGTATGTCACATTTTGCTCATATGCTGATATTTGCCAATTGAATTTTAATTGCTTTTGCTCTGCTTAGTTTTTGCATAAAATAAACACTCACCTACAAGTAACGTTTACACGAGCTTCAATCAGTTGCAGTAACTATGACTTCTCAGCCTTTGCTTTTAGAAATAGTTTATGTCATTACTATTATTATTTATTTCTACACATCTACATTCCAACTAACCAGCAACAACTACAAATGATGAATATGAGAAATGTTTGTCTTTCCCTTTCTCTCTCTCTCTCTCTAGGGATATATTCTCTGATGCACCAAAGAAAATCAGGATCTCTTTAGACTAAAATATTTACCTAGAAAGATCTGCCTGGAAGAATTCAACAACATTCCTAGATAAGAAAGACAGAAAAGTCTGCTATACATGTCTGCTAATACATGTGTGATTGTGTGCTGAAATATATAATTTCTCGACACAACCCTATCCGCATAAAGTAGCAATAATCAATAGTATACTTCACAGACTATTGAATATTCCACTGTCAGAAAGTAACCTTCAGGGAATAGAAGTCCATCAAAAAAATTGCTGTCAATCATGGTTAGATGCTATAGACTCCGTTCTTTGCAAAAAAATACGAAAACAAGTCATTTACAGGTCTATCCCACTTCAAGAAATGATAATAAGCGTCATAGGACATTGATACATTCTAGTAAACCCTCCAATAGCATTGGTGGCTTCAAAACTAATAATTATTTGGAAGAACTTATTGAAAACAATAAAAGTGTCAGTTAGGATTAGGAGTATATAAGTTGACTTGTGGTAATTGCCTGAAACGTCATAGTGGCCAAACGGGGTGAACATTTTTGAACATAGTAAGTAAGAAGTAGTGAACATAGTAAGAATTCTAAAAATACACTGAATGAAAAAGTAAAACTAAAAACTTTCCTTCATTAAATATTTTTCCATTGTGGCAATTGGTAATAAGATGATACGTAAACTCAGGTCATTTTTTCATTCATTACGTGTCAATTCAAATGAGTTTGTGATTTTTTTCCATTTATACAATTGTTTGAACTTGAAATCAAGTAAAATTATTAGTCATTACATAAGATGAGGGTCATATGATGTAAATTGGTAATTCATGTGAAGTACTAATTAGGTAAAATATAGTAAAACACATATTGTGGTTTCGTAAACTGTTGTGAGAATCTCTAAATGAAATGTTACCCAAATATATCAAACATCTCAACTCTGTTTTCGTGTAATTTGGAATTTTTCTTGGAGATATTCAGATAATATTGTACAGTATCCCTGTGGAAGCCAATTGTTTTTCCATGAAAAATATGGATCATATGGATCATTCAGAGCAAATCAAATATCTCATTGAAGGTGAACACTTGTCATAGGGTCTCAATAAAATTCCTTTTCTCACCATCAGGTTTCTTAAGGGCTCTTGTAAACGTTTTCTCGGTATTATCTTGGTTTCTCCCACTACTTGCTCAGATCAGTAACTACAATGAAGAAATTCACTGAAGTGGAATGGTCGGGGTAACCGGTAGTGATCACCTACTCTCGGGATCAAACATACAACTCGAACTAGTTCTGAAGTATACACTCATTTTACAGAATGTTGGAGAGAGATGTCGGATGGTATGAAGCAGTGGCTAAAAACGAACATGGAGAGGCACGCCAGAGGGTTCGTTTGGAAATAGCTGAGTTGCCGTACTTCATCAGGAGACCTGAAATCGAATACGTAATGTTGAGGGGTAAAGCTAAATTCGAGGCCAGGATAATTGGGGTTCCTTATCCTGAGATCAAATGGTACAAGGACTGGAAGCCGTTGGCAGCATCTACCAGAATTAAGGTGGGTTCCAGAGACAGTATCACACATCTATGAACCAAATTCGATTTCATTTGAATATCAGTAAGAAAATCCATAATTCCACACTGAGTATCACTGGACGTATGAAACCCATAATTCTTCATCAAAAAGAAGAGTTTTTCCGTTAGGTAATTCATTAGTCTTCAATGCATTAGTGCAAAAGTACTTTTGTTCACTTTCACAGATCGGTATAACTTTCGCAATTTTGTACTTTTTTGAAATACTCCAGTTCCAAATGACAAACAGCCCAGGAGAGCCCAGGAGAGCCAAGTAAAAACAGACCAAATTCTATCAAATTTCAAGGTGTTCCCCCTCATTAGGCAACCTTCGTCACGATTACCGTGACGTAGTGCACTACGACCCTGTGGCAAGAACACCTGATGCATCAGGTGTTGTTGCCACAGGGTCGAATGTTCAATAATGAGTATTATCTTGAAGTTATACCCGTTTGCGAGAAGCAAACACCGTAATCATGCTTCAGCCACTGTATTCCCCAGATTTCGCCCTCCGCGACTTTTTTCTGTTCTCAAGATTGAAGAGATCCATGAAAGGACAGCATTTCGCGTTCGACGTTTCAAATCATGGGTTTCATACAATATAATAACATCTCATAATAACAAAATCATAGATGGGATTTCAAGCAAGATGTATATAACTATTTATTTCAATTGTGATTGGTTTTTAAAACTAATACTGGTGTAAACTTTCGACATTGTACTATTTCAGATTGCATTCATCGAACCTGACACAGCAGTATTAACCATCCACGACGTGATCCTGAAAGACGAAGGACTTTACTCGGTCAGCGCGAGAAACGTCGCGGGATCAGCGTCGAGCAGCGCCATGTTGCACGTCGAGGAGAACGAACACGAGTACAAACTCAGAAACTACTCGAATTTGTCGCCGCTGAAGCCTAAGAAGCGCCTCCACACCGATTTCTATGACATCGGAGACGAGCTAGGACGTGGAACGCAGGGAGTCACCTATCATGCAGTCGAAAGGCTCAACGGTACGTGTAACTCAACAACCAACCTAAAAAATTTAGGAACCACCTTCAGAGAGACCACCCTGTAGATATGTATATGATAATAATAATCAAATTCATTCGAAAGGTTTCACACAACATAATAATAATAATGGGTGAATAAAGAAAAATGGCGATAAGTGCAAAAGAACTTGTATTTCGAAATGTTAGAAAAAACCTGTTGAAACATGTTCTTCCGTTAACCAGCTGATGACACCCCTCCACGAACAACAACCTTCAGATGTCAAAACTTGTGCTGAGTATTATTGAGGTCTTACCTATCAACGTGCGATTCCTAGCCGACACCAACAATCTTCATAAATTGAAAATGATCAAATATCATCTGCTTTCAGGTCGCAATTACGCTGCCAAAATCATGCACGGTCGCGGGGAGCTCCGCCCGTTCATGTACAACGAACTGGACATGCTGAACGAACTGCGCCACAAGAAACTGATCTCTCTTCACGACGCATACGAGACGGACGACTCTTTGGCGCTCATTCTCGAGCTCGCATCTGGCGGAGAGCTTGTTCGGGATCACCTCCTGAAGACGGACTACTACACCGAGAGCGACATAGCCGGCTACATGAGACAGCTGCTTCAGGGCCTGGACTATATGCACGATCGGGGTTACGGGCACATGGGCCTTAATGTAAGTGTGTGAATTATGATGTTCCTTCCTTGAACTCACATTATATGCATTTCGTAACAAATTTTCTTCAATCCCTCTCTTCTTCTTCCCCAACTACCCGGATGATACATAGTTCATGCTTCAAAACAGGAATACTTTTTATCGAGTCATCTCCCTAACCCTTCATGCTCAATTTTAAAACTGGCAACATTCATCTCCCCATAAACAACAATTTAATTTACAACCGACAACATCGAACCTGTGATGCTTGCGCTGGCGAAGGGTCACCTCGATACCATCAACATCTCCCTCTGCATCGATTACGTCACACGTGTCTCTCTCCCACTCACACTCTGAAACACTTACCTTGAAGTGAGCTCATAAAGACATTGTTCATCTACTAGTGTCATCATTTTTTTTAAAGCAACCCAAGTAACTTCATTATCAATGATAGTATTCGATAGTTTGAAACTATAATAAATTGTTGGCAGAACAGAATGCATATTGATGGAATTTTAGTCAGCAGTAACATTAATCACATGATTCACGGGGGGCGCATACTAAGGCAGACAATGGAATGGGAGCGACACTGCAACAAAAACATGAGACTGCAGTTTTTTGACTTGGGATAGATGGGCAAGTTGGATGGCAGAAATAAATTATGAATGTATTCAATAATCATTCATAAAACTTTCCTTCAAATTGCATTATAGTACGATTTAGTTAATCAGAGGTTTTTCCTTGCTCTTCTCCCTCTTCTGATTTTTTCCTTTCCGTCTGTCCTCTTCACACTCTGAAGTTTTGTAATTATAAAAATTCCTATCGTTACTATCATTCCAGCTTGGCGACTTACTGATCTCTCACCCCGGAGGGGATGATTTGAAAATAACAGACTTCGGTCTGACGAGACGCATCCAACACGGCAGCTTCTACCCCCTGAAGTATGGAGTTCCGGAGTACGTGAGCCCGGAGGCTGTAAATGGAGACGGAGTCGGGTTTGGGCACGATATGTGGAGCGTGGGAATCATCACCTACATCCTGCTGTCGGGAAGATCTCCATTCCGGGGCGAAAACGACAGAGAGACCCTCACCAACATCCGGTCCGGTAAATGGATGTTCGAAGAATCTTGGTGGTCGAAGATCAGCGTGGAAGCGAGAGACTTCATCAGCAAGCTGTTGGTGTACGAGGCGGAAGGCAGGATGGACGTCAGAGCAGCTCTGAGACATCCTTGGTTGGAGAGGGCAGATAAAAGATATTCTGAAGAATTCCGGATCAGCAGCAGGTATCTCAGCGACTATTGGAGACTTTACAGGTCAGTTCGAATAACCAGTTCGGGCATATAAATAAGTGTTGATAATTTATGTACAAGAAAAAAGCAGGCATAGCTCCAATTACATGTTTGTTTATAATAAGTTGGCAATTGTAGTACATAATATTTGCAAGGTCTGATTCACTTGAACTACACTTGGATTGTATTTGCCTTCTCATAGTTTGAACGCATTCGGCGTGCCAAATTCTTTCAATCAAAAATAGCCGATGGCAAGTATGTTGATCAGTATCAGATTCAATTTCGTTTCGGTTGATCATGGACCAGTTAGATAAATATATAGTGGAAAGTACCAAAGCTGCTGAAGAACTAGAAGAGTCTTTCAAGTATAGTCTGAAATTGTATGATGGGGTCGATAGATTGTTTCCTCTCAAGAAGATCTGTTATATTTCCGAGCATAGTCTCAACAGGCTGGAACTTTTGCTAGCGTAAGAAATATTGTTTCAAGAACAATTCGTCAATGTTTACTAGTACCATAAGAAATGTATAACAGAAACGATAACGAACGTAATTTTCTGTTATTGCTACAGGTCTTAATTTACATTATGTTATTTTTTCCGGTTTGTCTAACAGATTGGCACGGTTGACTAATAATCTTGCTGGTCATTGCAGTTAAACAGTGGATTTAAAACACATTTGATTGACTTAGTTCAGTTCCGTAATGATTTTCTTTATTTTATTTCCTCACAGTTGCAAACCAGTAATGTTTTTTGATAATGTCCCGGTGAAATTTGTCTTTTCGGAAACAGACTTATTTTGTTTCAAATGAATACGCAGAAAGCTCCACCACCATTTTCATCAACCGCGCCCAAGACACATTTTATATATTTCTACCTGATTATTTCAATTATTTTCAATTCGAAATAACAATTTTTGTCCAGGTCACCTCATTTGATTATTATTTTTCACAGAGAATGGTACGACAACGCTTCGTGCAGAAGGTGGCTGAGACGCAGGCCTCTAGAAGGAGCATTCACACATCCTTCCAAGATGGTTTATCCTCCTGGTGAATACGACTCTCCAAGAGCAACGCCCGTTCCATTGGATAAGATTCCAAGAACAAGAACTACTTGGGAAGATCAGTTACCCACCAGATCCCCTCTCAACTACGAAATCGGCGCGTTCAGATCAGAAAGCCAGTGAGTGCGATTCCTCCTTATAAATTAAACTGCTAGTTTGTTAGGGGTGCTAGTTGTGGTTGGCTTTATTGCAATCTTTGCAAATCTATTGTGATGCTCCTTGATTTTATCAAAGCTCTTCATCTAGCTTGATCTATTTGATGAGGCTCCATAGCATGGATATTGACTCCTTCATATAGTTTGTAGCTTCTGGTTCCTCATTCCCCGATCTCCCATATCTTCGTATTCTCAGAGACATGTAGTGCAATTTCTTCATTCCCTTGGCAGATTATACGTTGAGTTTGTTCTTTCACGCCCATAAAGCTCGTATATTTTTTGAGTCGACAATGTCCCATTAGTGTACCTACCGCTACCCTCACATCTCAGCAGTTATGGTTCAGCAGATCTTTCATGAATCGTGGCGGGAGTTCATTTTTATAAACTTTTTCGCGTGCCTCTCTCTGGGAGCTTGTTCTACCAGTTCTGCACTTGGCTGGCATCCACGAATTGATAAATGTCTTTATACCAGTCTTTGTCATCCCGCAAATGGGCCCGGGCCCATTATGGTCTTGGATGCTTCCTCCTGGGCTAAAGCATCGGCCTTCTCATTACCTTTGTGACCCCTTGGGTATTCAGGCTAGGATAACCCTACCATGCTAACCAAGCTCAATGAGTGCGCTGAATCAGCTCCCTACAAGTCGCAAAAAAAAAGGTTTGATAGAAGTTGAGCGCTTCAAATGCCGCTTGGCAGTTGAAGAAATTGGCAAGGGTTTCACAAATTGTCCGATCTTTCCGATTGCATTAGCCGTGGTCAGGAGGTTTTTATACCTGGCGTTTTGTGTACCGCTGTGGTAGACATTGTCAAAGGTCGAAGTGATCTACCTCTTTCCGGTACGCATACTGAAAATGGCCGTGATGCGTTTGTATTTATATATAATAGGACTGAGTGTAGGGTGACCGGCTGCTTATATATCTAATTGGTCCGAATCTTCTTCAATTATTGGGATAATCTTTGTGTTAAATGCCGGTATGTATGTTTTGCTGTTCAAGCTCTCTTCCTTATTGTAGAAATCATTCTCATGTTTGTGTATTTCTGTGGCCTCTCTAAATAGCCTTGAATAGTACCCCCTGGTTTTATCAAGAACTTGCGTGCGTTCGAAGGCAATGTCTTTGCTGCCCTCTGAGAGAGCGTGTTCTTGCGATGTATCTCTTTTGCCATAGCGACAACTTATTTTATGCTCAGTCAAGCCAAGCGCATTTTAACGCTTTGTTTCGTGGTTCTGATGTAGAACAAACCACAACTACACGGTATTCGGTAAACTCCTGGTGTACTCAATGGATTCTCCTGGAGTCCGATACTATTCTCTATCGTTCTTTTGCGCCTAACTTCACTTATATAGGGCAGAAAAGTTCTCCCATTGGCTGTTCGCTGGTGTCGCCGTGAAGTGTTTCTGTGTGGGTCATAAGGCTCGGTTGATTTCGACCTCGTTGTATTCGTTACCCAGAAACGCATTCTCCAGAAGACACATTTTCTCTTAGAGCTCTTCCGGTTCGCAGATACGTCTTGACCTCTCTTTCGGAGTCGCGGATGATGATTGGAGTGCTTGTTAAATCAGGTCCGGTATAAAAACCTGCAGAACACGAACAATAAACCCGGAAATAACGTCACTGCTTGAAGTATTTACTACTACATTTAAATCTCCCGCCTGTTTGTAGCAGCGTGATGTTCTGAGATGCAAAAACATACACTCTGATTGGTGGCATCCAGGAAGGCGCTATGACTGGCGCTATTTACTGTTCTGTCTCTGGCTCGCGGGAAGGTGATGTGCCCGATATGCTGACGTCGCTGCCCACAAACAAGTCTAAGATGCAAAAGCATGCACTCTGTCCCGCAAACCTGTCTGTCCAATTCAAATCTCCCGCATGGGTAGTCACAGAAGCGCTTTTTAGCTGGACACTACGTCGGATTGGCGCCCCACCTAGCTGACACCACGTGACGATATACTCTGGCTGGGTGGTGAGCTGAGAGGCAACCTGGCTGGTGTGAGGTTACTTCTACTACGGCAATGGTTTCATTTTCAACATTCTGCCTGTGCAATTCTACCTGTAACACTGTTGCCTTTTGCAGAAAACTAAATGATATTATCATTGTCTCCGGTTTTTGAGTCACGTCTCTTCCGCTGATCAGAGTTGGCCCCTACATCAGCCTACATCAGTCTGTGTGTCACCATTCAGGCTTCATATAGATATGTAGTAGTGAGAGGCCAAGAAGGACCCGACGAGCTGCAGTTGGGGTCGTTTTCATGACTTCTGTGGCACTAGCATAGCTCTCATTCACTACAGAATAGTATGAGCGAATTTGTTCTACTCTCCCACGAGGCACTGAAGTACGGGGTCCCCTCATATTTGTGGATGCACAATAGCATATCAAAAATTTGGTAAGATGTCAACCGTGTGTGGTGTCGGATCCCACAATTTTGACAAATTTTCAATAACGTATTAGAAAAAATGGGTTGGGATGTTCACCGTGATGTGTGACGGGTCTCCAATTTTGACACATTCATAATAGCGTATCCAAAATTTGCTGGGATGTTCACTGTGATGTTTTGAATCCAAATCACAGGGTATATATTTATGACTATATCAAATATAAGATTTACAGTGCTTGACCTTGAATTACTTCGCGTGCCCCGTGTTACACTACTTACTCCAACACATTTAGTACTTATATATAGTTCAATTCATCAACGTCAAAACATTTAGAACTCATATATTTCAGTTATCAAAATGGGCCGGACACATATTTACTACAGCTGAGAGATGTTGATTTTCCTGTACGCTTGCGTGAATATATGAAAGTTGCAGCCAATAGGGGACCAGGATCTGGCTACATAGTGTCGGATGAAAATGGTTATGACTGGAGGGTAAGATATTATCAAAGTGTTGACTATTCTGATTCAACCACTAGAAATATTAACCATTATTTTTTACTTCAAGATTTTTCATTTAGTTTTCAAAAGATATAATTAAAAAAAATATGAAAACCGTAGGGACAGATTTTTCTGAATTATTTCTTCGTTCAATCCTTCATCATTTGTATCACATAAATTATAGTGTGGGACGTCACTAACCTCACATCGATGCCTGCAAGTCAATGTATAGCGCGTATCAAGTACTCGTTTTCGAATTTCAAATGCTTTCTAAAATATTCCAGACACCTATAATTCGTGAGAGAAGACGATTCACAGACATCATGGATGAGGAAATCGATGATGAAAGGAAAGCTCGCATCAATAGATATGGCGCTGACAGAGATCCAGCAATCAGAAGGATCAGGCACGAAATAGGTAACTATCAATCTCTTGAACAGTACAAATGATTCCAACTGAGGTATTCGAAGGGGTTCAAATCGATGTCTCCGTTTCCCTTACTTGTTTCTAAACTTTCCATCACTTGGTTCTGAAGACCCTTGAATTCTTACGAAACCTCGTAGTCAATATACACACACCCATGTATGATTTGTCGATCAAACTATGAAAACGAACATCATTGTAGATTTTCCTTTCAGGGTCACGATTGGATACTTACGTAGAAGCTGAAGCGTTCTTGGAAGCCAAACAAGATGGACGGCTTCCATTTTTCAGAGAGAAACCCCAGTTCACTGCTATGACAGAAGGAAAAGATTTGGAACTCACTTGTCTAGCTGTAGGTGAACCCCAACCGATTGTTCAGTGGTTCAAGTAAGTTGTACCTTGACATACATAAGGATATTGAAAGGGTTAAGTATTGAGCCTTGGAAGATACCATGATTTCTATAACTTGCCATTTGATATAATCAGTATGTACTATTTGATTTCCAAAATGTGATTGCAGTGAGAATATTTTGTAGTTAGTAGTTGGTAGTTGATAGCAGAGAGGATATTTAATAGTTGGTATGACTGGTTCAGAGACGTCATGATCCTCATGATATATTTCTGTTTCTTCCATACTGAGAAAACTTTTATTTTTTGAAATCCGTATTCATATGACTCCTTTGGATATATGAATAACACAGGCCTTATGCAGTGAGTTCAACAAAGTTTTCACATCAAGGCGTGACCACTTTGACATGGAGGCAAAATACAACTTCTACCCATCACAAAATGACTATAAATATGTTGAATTGTCTTACCAACCTTACACTTGTGTGTGATGGAGAAAACCGCAATTCGTCTTCATGAATAACTTCGAAATATGAATCAGGTAACTAACGTAAATATTGAAAAGTAAATTGAAGGGGTTATGAACCGTTCGTCTGAACCGAATTTGTGTCTGAATGGTTGTTGATCCAGAATGGACGAATTATCCCTCAACCATAGAAACAATCTCTATTGCAATCAATTTTGCCAACTTTCGGAATAAATTGCCATAGAAACTTTCTTTCTGGTAAAAGAGCAAGGAATTTCTAATTCAATCAGACAGTCAAGCGGTACTGACAGCTCTGAAGTTTCTTTATTTATAAAGACATGTTTGACGTGTGTTACTACAAAGGCCTCGAAACCACAGCCGCCAGAACAGAGGCCGCTTGACCCAACAGACCCTGGCAGATCGTTTCTGTGGATGTCTTAGGGCCGTATCCTGCAGCAGAAAACGGCAACAACTATTTAATAGTCGCGGTCGATGTTTCTCAAAGTGGGTCGAGGCTAAAGCCTTTAAAAGCGTTAGGGCGAACATCATGACTAAGTTTTTGCTGAAAGAAGTATTCTTTAGGTAGGGATTCCCACAAATAATAGTATATGGACGCGACCTGGGAGCGATTCTGCGAGACGCACAATGTCGAGTCGCGAATGAGTCCGTCGCACCATAAACAGGCAAATCCGGTAGAGAGGCGTGTTCAAGAGATCAAGAAGATGCTCCGTGCAGCCCTCATTGATAGGAAGGAAAGTGATTGGGAGCGACACACTCTCGAAATTGTGTTCAATTCGAAAACCACGAACTCCCCAAACGCGGTGAATAGGCTACCCTTCACAAAGATCTAGGAAAATACATAATAATGCAAATCAAATGGCAGAACATTGCAGAGTAGTAGTACTAGTAGTATTGATGGTAATAGTAGTACTTCTGAACAGATGTATATTCAAAAAAACTGAATTCAGTGGATTAACTATGCCGATTCTGTGACACCGGAAATTCAACTAACAGAAGCAATGAAGTACATCGTCTTCCGTGCGTTTTCGATCGTTTTCCGTACGTTTTCGACCGTTTTTCGTGCGTTTTCGACAGTTTTTCGTGCGTTTTCGTGCATAACTATCACATACTTGACCAACTGCGCCAAGAAAGCACTACACGAGAAGCGGTACGCGAAAAAACGTTACGCGAAAGCGTTATACGAAAAAACGTTACACGTAACGCTTGTCGTGTAGCGCTTTCGTAGCACAGTTGGTCGAATATGTGACGGTTACGCAAGAAAACGCACGAAAATCGGTCGAAAACGCACAAAAAATGGTCGAAAACACACGGAAAACGATCGAAAATACACGGGAAACGATGTACTTCATTGCTTCTATTAGTTGGATTTCCGGTGTCACAGAATCGGCATAGTTCATCTACTAAATTCACGCTGTTTTTGGCTGATCGCCTCCACAAGAGCAGGAAATCTTAAAAATCTACTTTGCACCAAGAGTGGCGGAATCCTACTCTCTCTAAGTGACCTGAAAGAACACTCACCCAATCAACTAATCGACTTTGTTGAGAAGCTGTATTCATTGGGTACGAGCCCCATTGAACGCTTGTGGGTTGCAACGAAGGTCTTCTAGACCCACTCACTTTGGATCTACCCCTTTCCACCCTAAACCTCTCCATTCTAGAGATGTCAATAGTGTCGAGTTTTAGAAAAAAACACTGGTATCCTCACTTTTCCAGGAATGACGCCATAGTCGCAGAATCTCACCGCATCAAAATCACCACAGACGAAGAAGGCCGTTCTCACTTCAAGCTGTGCCCAGCCTTAGGCTTCGACCAAGGCATGTACAAAGTTGTGGCGCGTAACAAGATTGGCCAAACCATCGCCAGGACGAGGATCGTCCTCGGACTCGTTCCTGATGAGCCTGACAGCCCGGAATCTACTCAGATTTCGGACTCTGAGATTTTGCTGACCTGGAAGCAACCCAAATTCGACGGCAACGCGCCTGTCATCTGCTACAGTCTAGAGTACAAGTTGTCCGATGAAATGGAATGGCAGAAGAAGGCTGATAACATCGACCACGAGTTTTATTTGATAACAGGACTGGAGTCGAATAAGAGCTACATATTCAGGTTGGCGGCAAAGAATTCCATCGGGTGGAGTGATCCTGGAGTGCCATCTGCGCCTGTTACGACGAAACCCTCAGGTTGGTATCGTTCAAAGTTGGAATTTCTAGATGACTAAATCTTATCTTATCGTTAGTCAAGACATATATTTTCTTTAGGTTCGCCCAAGGTTCAATTGAGCAAGGCCATGCTTCATCTTCAACAAATTACTGACAGCGGCAAACCCGCAGAAGAAGACTCTCAAATCCGTCACGATTACAAAACAGAGTCGTCTCCTGTAGAATGGGAAGAAGCGAATGTCCAGGAACAGTTCAATTTCATCTCGGAAATATCAAGGTTGGTGTAGTTTTCAACTGAACAAATTGACGTACGTTCAAACTGATAAATCTCCAAATCTTTTATTGTTTCAACCACTTCTTCTCTCTTTTGTTCTCAAAATATTGTATCGTGTTCTTAGATAAAGCCATTTTCGGAATCAAATGTATTCTTCCATTGCAGAGGTCAATTCTCAGTGGTGCTCAAGGCAGTTGATAAAAGAAACGACTCTGTGGTAGTTGCAAAAATATTGGAATACACCGAGAATAGAAAAGAAGACGTCGATGGGGAATTCGCAGCTCTAAGGTCTCTGAGGCACGAAAGAGTCGCAGGACTTATCTCTGCCTATCGAGTCAACGAAACTGCGGTATTCATTTTGGAAAAGCTTCAGGGTGCTGACATATTGACCTACCTGGCCAGTAGGCATGAATATACCGAACAAACTGTGGCTACAATTGTTTCACAAGTGAGTTAACATCTATTTTTGACAACTGAAATACCTAAATCTACGAAGGAACTGAAGGGCTACATACCATTTTAATTTTATAATCGACAGTTCGAACTGTCGATTAGCCGTAAACAACAATTCAAACTGTCGATAATCTATAATCTATTAACTAGTAACCCTACTCTTTTCTTGAGATTCCTTTTTCTTGGATTTTACAAACTTCACCAATCATCTTTGCCAAAGGAAAGATTACAAAGAGGGGCCAGTAAAAGCGCGGGAAAATAAAATCGCCAGTTACCTGGAATATTAAAATTTCACTATCACTTGGAATGAATCAGCAGACTACTAAAGAGTAGATTCCATTGTCTTTGTCTCTCATTTGACATAATTTTCTTCTTCTTTTTTTATTATGCCTAGTGGGCACGATTTACTTGAATAATTTCACCATTCCTCAGCGATGGAAAGAAATAATTATGAAGCCTCACAACAATATTTGAGCTCAGTTTTAATTTTAAGCAGAGCTCAGAGGGCAGAATATACGGAGAATACGAAGTACTTTTCCTCCGAGGAGTCCTAGCGACTAAATGATAAAAACTACCAATAAATTCGTTCGTCACTCTACTACTTCACCGTTTTTTCTCTCCCATAATCATTTCCCCTGGCTCAGTAAACTCAGCTCCACTCTCCCGTAGTGATAGATTTTTTCGTAATTTTTGAGTTGAGATGCTCCACATAACCTTATGTCCGATTTACTTCTTAACTCTACTTCAAAAACTGGTAAAATAGATAGAGAGGTTATGTCTGCTTCGTTTTTTAATTCAATTCATCATGGCTGCAAACGGGATTATACCCAAATCGTAATTTCCATAAGATTTTTATTCAGTCGGTAATTTTCCGTGTCATTGAAAGAATCTAATTGAAATTAGCATAACTTGGTTAAAGTCAATATTTCATCCAACTACGAATGAGACGAAGTTTTATGTTTGTTTGAAGGTGGTTGATAATGTTTCGTGGTGTATTTCATCAATTCGGACTTCCATTGTCTAATATAATATAAATTGATTTGAAAACCCTGAAAAAAACAATAAAATAATTAATAAGAT
>WOGO01000586.1:556-19519 GCA_015342085.1 Leptinotarsa defecta | reverse complement strand
GAAGTAACTATTGGGTTGGCATTGGCAGGTATAAACGTATATCGATACTGGTAATTCAAACCCATCCATTGAATACATGAATCCTATATGTATATGTATCGTATATGAAAATAAGCGCTGTTTCAATTCGAAAAATGTGACTGGGATAACAGTTGGCGAATTGTGAAAGCAAAAGTTTTGTTAGTAAGGATTTGCTACAAAAGAGATTGTGCATGTTTTTTGTTAGTGTACTTGAGAAATAAGCGACAGATAGTGAATGTACAAGTTACATGAAACACTTTCTAGCCATTTTCATCACGATATATAATGATACGTAGTAGCAAGTTGTATCAATTCCAACATTTAAGGAGGACTATTCCATAATAATACCCAGTATTTACTAGTCTATCGCTATTATTCCCAATTACACGAACAACTAGCATGCACACTCTCTTTCATTGGAGGGACGCACCGCGCACAGCTGCAATTCTGCATCCTCTTCTATCATATGAGATAATTTGTTCTGACATCTTTGTTCCCATCAAAATTTTGCTGATTATGGCTCGCTAACCTTCATTTAGGTCAAATTTTTGACAAACCTACATAATTGTGTTCGCCATGATTTAGCGCATTTTGATTCAAGATATGTTCAATAAACAGATGAGTATAAATCACTAGTATTGACTTACCTGTTTATACCTGACAATCTTATAATTTATAATAATAATAAATATGCTTCATTGTCCAAAGAAAAGTTCTTATTGACAGAGCTGTGGTGAACATTTTGAGAAATATTACTGGAGTTTGTTCCCAGCACCAAATCGTTATTTTCAACACCTCTACACGTGTTTCGATCACCAAGTGATCATCTTCAAAGAGGAAGTTTAAAACTCTTTGAGAAAGAAAAAACATAGTCAAGTACATGAAATCTGAATATAAGCTAGTAGATTGATAAAATTATCGAGAATCCTACTATAAATATAAAAATAAAAATTTTGAAAGTCGCATTTTCTGAAAAACATTGGATTATATACTTCGTTTCGTTTCGAATTATATATTTTGCCTGAAAAAATAGCTAATCCAACGTTTATTTATATAAACCTATAAGCCTATATAATTATAGGCATCATATTTTTTATTGATATAGTATTGTTCGTGAAACAATGAATATCCAGTTCTGGAAATACGAGTTTAAGGTTGATGTTCACGTTAATAATGATAATCATGGATCCCAAACAAGTGGACGATCTACACAAAATTTTCATCATTTCATTTTTAAAATAGAATAGAATAAATTTTCTTGAAAATGAAATTTATGAAAATTTTGGTTTGAACCAATCGTAAACAGACGGAGTTCAATAAAATTTTAACAAAAATATTACTTCGACCTACGATTTTTGGTGAACTTCAACTTCAAACTAAAAATTTTGTGTTTTTTCACATTCGTGTTGTTGTTCGTAGTGTTACTGAACCTTTGCAGATGTAGATTTTTACCTCAAATGGAGGCATTTGAAGAACTTGTAAGAATTGTTTCATTGAACAAACAGATTTATAATAATACAACAATCATCTAGCATCAATGCGCATAAGTTCGTTTATAACACCTCTCAAATGTACAAAATTAAAACAATTCCAACCTTGGATCATTCTTCACCAAATTTAGCTTATGAAAACTTACCCTGAACTGGCTACTATATTCAAATTTATGGAAATCTGGTTCTAATTCCAAGGCTTCCTCCAGATTCTGTAGAAACTGTCTTTGGAATGTCACAATTTCTTGTATGTTACCGAAGAGAGCGTTGATTTCGGCATTCGAAAGGAATGTTTCTCTCTTGAGAGGCTCTAAATAGTTTTCCAACAAGTTGTTTAGATTCTGTAAACAATGCTCATGCTATAATACATCAGCTGTTTGTGAGCAGTGCAGTTGGTCCTTTCATGCTACTAATATTATAAATATGAATGTTTGTATGCTGGAGTGATAAGATGTTTGTTACTAAATCATGCAAAATCGCCGAAAATAATTTGGATGAAATTTGAACGCAGATAGACTATACTCTGAATTAACATATATAATCTTTTTATTTTTGATGAAAATATCATGCTGTTAATCTGGGATTAACACGTAAGATACTTCTCATCCCGGTGAAAATTTTGTTACTGTGGATGTTTGTTACTCAATCACATAAAAGCCAGTGGAATGATTTGAATCACATTTGGTACACAATTAATTTATAACCTGTACAAACTCATCCTATAATTATTTTAAATATGAAAGCTAACCAGGATATTTTTTATTTCGGTTGATCATCAATTTTGTGACAATTTGTATTTTTGCCATTAGGAAAGATCCCAGTCCTAATTATTATCCAAATTTATGAAAATCCTTCAAAAAATTTGGGCAAATTATCTACACTATTTGTGTTATTGCTTTCACTTTTCTAATATTCCACTTGCACCTGAGGTAATATGGTTGAAACTAATTTTTTTCTTCAGGACTGAAAAATTCATTCATTTTCGAGAGGTATTATAAGATCTGCAAAAAATTTTCAATGGGATTGAGGTCTAATTGGTAATAAATCAGTTTACTGATTTCTATCTTCATTTCCTTTTACCAAAATGAAAATATTCAACTGTAAGGACACTTTCACACGGGAAGCTTCACGTCTTTCTCTCCTAACTACCGCCCATTCACACCGGAAGCCTTTTTAGTACCTGGCTCCTTAAGCTTAGTCGTAGAATGGATCGTACGCGAGCTGTTGCCAAATACCTTCTTCACCATCGACACAAACTTCGACGACAGTAACGTCAACGATCAAGAATATTTTGGATGCATCCAATCAACCAAAAACAGAGATGGATAAAGATGCGATATCTACGCTGAGCACCTTGCAGACTTCTAACCAACCTTTTACTACTTCATTTCAGTCCATAAATCGAGACATTTATCCCAAAGAGTTGGTCGGTTGGAGACGTGACTCCCGGTTCGAGGTGCACGAGACGTGAGAGCTCTCGTTTTCCCAAGACGTGGCGGCTCCCACTCATCGTCTGGAAGCTTCATTGGATTCGCTGCATTATGGCGCTAAGAACCTTTCTCTCTAGGGAGCGAGAGACGTGAAAGTGCCCTTATGAAAGGGGGTTTTAAGGTTTGAATATTTGAATCATTGTTACTCAGTCATGCAAAAACAGTTGAATTGGATTTGAACGAAATTTGGTACAAAGATAGTTTGTAACCAACGCGTAGTTTAAATGTGAAAGTTTGTTTGTTTGATTGTATTGATGTTCATTGCTTGAAAACGGTTGAATGCATTTTGAAGAAATCTGGCAGATATTGTTCACAACCTGGATTAATACCTAGGATACTGTCAACCCATTAAATGATATGGCTCAACGACTGTTATCATTATACGAGTAATAAAAAACAGAAACTGGAATGAACTGAAAAAGTTTCAGAAATTGTTGGGGATTTTTCACTTCCTCCGCTCTCCGTAATCATTCAGAAGTTTAACAAATTTTTACTTCAAGAAACTTCAGTTTTTGACAAATGATCACATCAGAATACTGATACTGTAGAAATATCATCAAGTTAGCGTTGACATTCATCACTATCGAACTTTGATAAGTTTGACTGACAATAGGTTTTCAAAACTTTCTTCAAGTGAATAGGCAGCAGTCCAAGATAATTCATTACAGTTTTGCTGAGAATATCGTTCCTTACAGAAATAATGAATCAAGTTCACCGAATTCCTGCGAAAGCAACATATTGAATATTATTACCTATATCTTCGTACGGAAACGCAGAAAGTCCACATATTTTGACTTCAATCTCGAAATTATGACTTTTCATTCGATATTTTGTCGAAATTTCGAGACTGAAGTCGAAATTTTGATTTTAAAATTGTAATTTTGAGTGAGGGTGATGACCTATTTCCTAAGAAGACGACGCCATCTATGAGATCAAAAGAGAACTCAATCCTCCAATATCTAAGGTGAACGAGGGTCCCTAAGGCGAAAAGTTGCAAAGCCAAGGTTCGACATCGACTGTCGACGAGATTCGTTTTCTGTCTTCCACTGCAAGCCAACTAGTTGTAAATTAGGGCCCAACCCAAAAACAACTCATTCATGATTCAACACCAGACAACGCTCGCCATAGGTCAGTGGTGCTAGACTGAACCACTACTGAGTCTACTACTGACTAAAGCAATGCACTTGTGGTTCAGCCTAGTATCACTAATAAGACCTATGGTGGGTCTAAACAGTACTGTCTGTAAGGGAAGATGTCATCTTCTTCCCTCGAAATTACAAGTTTAAACTAGAGGTGGAAGTTTCAAGATTGAAGTCAAAATTTTGAGGAGGTTGAAATTTCAAGATCATTTATCAAGACGGCCCTGTTCCCTATGCAAGACTTTGGTGTTATGCCTTTGAATAAATTACAACTTTTTTTGTATCTTCATGTGTGTGTTTTGTGTCTTCATGTGTCTTAATATCCTAGCAAATATTCACGATTACTACAATGGATTGACAAAAGGTTTGGAAATTAGACTTAGGCCGCAAAATCAAGTTAATATAACACATTCAAGGTATACTTTCACTAAAGAAGTTCGTGAAATATAGTGAACGATTAACATCAGTTTCATTGCATCAGAGTCAAAGATGTTTCCAGATGCAAGCTTCAAGTTAAAGAAACTGATTTTAAGCGATAATTATCTGGCATTGCTTAACGATAACTAATTTTATTGACACAAACGACAAATGGAGCAAATCCAGATTACGAAATCCATGCAGAAAATATTGTCGAAATGAATAGAAAATGACAAAGTTTGCGTATTATGGTCGAAGGATTAATAAACAATAAAATGTTTTCATAAAGCTTGAGAGTATCGGTCGCCTTGATCCTAGACATTATGAATTGCAACTATTCATTTCTAAAAGTAGACAGAAACGAGGATTTGAATTTCAAGAAACTGTGGCACGAATTCATGCAAAAAAAGTTTGTGTACCGGTTAAATAAACTCCGTTGAAACCCAAAATTGTTTTAGAAAATTTTTTGAGAAAGGAAGGTTTTGGCTGTCTACTTCTTAATCTTGATACAAACATGTGGGAATCTTCCAAAGAATGGAAGGAAGCGATCAATTTCAAAAATTAACTCTATACAAAGATATGTAGATTATGCGAAAAACTAACTTTCAGACACAATCTGGACGGAAAAGCTTTCTCGAAACAGCTATTTTCATATAAACATCGCATTACACAAAGAAAATACTTTTAAAACAAATTCTTCCATATGAACGCTGAAGCTGAAGGCGCTCTCAGAGCGGTCTGTGCGAAAGTAGCTATTCACATTGGATTTGAATCGCTGAAGATCACATCTATTTGGAAAAACGTTCTCAGGAAGTTTTTTCCACATGAACGCAGTTCTCCAGAGGAAAGAATTCTTAAACAGTGAAGTTCGAGGTGTACTGAATTGAACCTTAAAACGATGAGCAGCTACAGTCTCCGTTTTGTATTTCTTATATGTACCGCTCTTGGTGAAATCAAATGTGCCAAGTCACTTGAACACTTTCTGTGAAAGTATCTATAGAAGAGAGACAAATCTCCAACCTTTCTTTCTTTCTTTCCAGGCTATCAAGGTTGTATGTGATGTTCGCTTCTCCGATCAGGAGGATGTCTCTTTTTTGGATTGAATTCAGCAACTTCTGGATATGTTTGGGGACAGAGCTCCATACATGAGAACAATACTTCAAAGAAGGTCTGATCTGAGCTTTATAAAGCATCAACAGTTGTTGAGGTGTCTAGAGTTTTCTGGTACGGAACAGTATTCCAAGCTTCTGAGATGCAGCAATTCCAGCAATTCCAGCGACATGATTGTGCCAAGACATATTGGTGTCCATTTCAACCCCCAATAAACTTATCGAAGCAATTCTGACAATTCCAAATCACTTCCAGATTCTCATTAAGATATGCAACCTCTTGCTACCGGTGAAGATGTGCCTCCGTAGCCGATGTCCTGAAATTCAAATAGAATGACGAGAAAAGTGTGCTATCGTCAGCGAAGCAATATATTGCATTCTGTTTTTTTTTCAATGACTCGTTGATATACAATAAATAAAAAGAGGGTTGGAGACAATATGGATCCCCGGGGAACACCAGCGTTGATGGTGAAAGTATTCAAGAGATATCAATCGACGACCACTTGCAGGGAACATTCTTTCAGGAAGCTGAAGAGCCATACAAAGAAATGATTCGACAAGCCATATCATCGAAGTTTGGCCAGCAAACCCTCATGCCACACACGGTCAAAGGCCTTAGAAATATCAAGCGCAACAGCTCTTAATTCTCCATGTTTCTCGATTGCGTGATTCCAAATATGGGTTATATATGATAGAAGGTCGCCTGTTGATTTCTGTTTCCGAAAGCCATATTGATGATCGCTCAAGATATTGAAGCCTTTCAAATATTTGAGGATATGTTGGTTTACGGCATTGTGGATTCTAGTGTGGGAATGATGGGTGGTGCATTTCCCAGAAAATCGATTTGCTTTTTCTATTGCTGATGTTGCAATTGAACCATCCGCTTGTGTTAGTGGTAGAATTGTGGATTTTGTAAAGTTCTGATTAAAAGCTTCAGCTACCGACCAGAAGGATCAAGACAAGAAGGTGCAAGCAGTTTATCCTCAATTCTCTGATTGTGAAGTTTTTTGATTTCATTTATCCTAAGTTTGCAGCTGTTGCGAGCATTAAGAAGAAGTTCGGTTTTCGGGACTGGAATTTTTGCGCCATTGCAGATAGGTGAGATTTTTGGAGGTGTTGATTTTTATTGAACCAAGGTTTGCCATTACAAGGTCGTTTTATTGAAAAAGGAATTTATGCATCCATTGTATGCATTCATGGATGATAGAATAACTTCCGTGAGTTCAGAAGCATAAGTTGATGGATCACTAGAGCTGAAACAAACATCTAGGCAGTTGAAATTTTGGAAATAGTCTTGAATATCCTTCCATTTAGCAGATCTGTAATGCCAAAGTTTGCGCAGTTTGGATTGTTCCCCAACGTTCATCGGTAATTCAGTCAACACTGAAATGAGTTTGTAGTCAGAAGATCCCAATGGAGACCTTACGGTGACTGTGTAAATTTCAGGATATTTATGGTAAAACTAGTACAAAATCACATCAGAGCAGACAATATTCAATCAATTAATTAGGTCCCACAAAAAATTAATTTGGAAAGAATGAAGCATATCAGAGATGATAAAAACTATGAGCTGGTATTGAAGGACGATAAGATTAAAGAATCTTGTTGTACAGATGAACATATTGTCAATGATTGAATGAGTTCACGATAAAGAAATTATAATGCTTTTTCCCAATAATACATGAGATCTGTTTTGACGCAAGAACAGAATCATTAATTTTTCAGTGAATTTCACAAACGAAATTCCTTAAAAAAATATGATTTTAGCATTTGCAGTGGACAACGAACTGTGAAAATTACAAAATTAATACTCCAAAATTAGTAACCATAGAGGTTGAAAGCACAATAATGAGAATTTACTTCGGTAAGATATTCTTATATAGACTTGATATTGCTGAAAATTAGAACATAAACGAAAGGAGCTATATCAAACGAAAGATCAGACTCTCCTCGTATCTCTGAATATTAGAATGGATGAAAAAATTTCAGAAAATGACATGTTCAAGAATTTAGAATTGGCTCAAGGATGGATTCAGACATAAATGGCAGGAATATTCTTATATTCAAATTGTGCCATTGCTAAGAAAGATACCTCTCTATGAAATATATATTTATTTTTCGAACTGAATTTTTTAGAACCAGACTTTCCTTTCAGTTTCTTTTCTTACACAATTGGTAATTATTTAACGACTCGCAAGTGTTTACATGATTAAACTATATTTGTCGTAGATACACAAACAAAACTTTTCATATAAGAATACACGCTTGAATCATAAGACACTAAAAGATGAGAATTTTATTGTTGAACTCTTTTACTCCCGGTACTTCTCCATAATTTATTACTCTGGTTCAGAAGTTTAAAGCAGCATTTCGTATTTCTTGAAAGTTTGAAGTAAACAGATTATATCGTTTCGAGGACACACTTAAATTAAAAATGATCTTGGGATTCGTGCCAATCTATAAAAAAGGGAAGGTTTTAGTAAACAGAAATCAAACAACACTTTTCATTGACAACGAAAATGAGTATTTCCACATTGATGATGTGATAATAAATCGAATGAATAAGAATTTGGTTATTTAAATAAACATAGACTCGTTTTCGAAAACGTCAATTATGATGAAGTGGGTAACATCAAATTTTAATACTTTCTAGGCAAAATTAGTTTCATTAGGAAAGTATTACATGAATGACTATGGACGAAGAAATCAATTTGAATATTTTCAGTAAACGACGATTACATTTTCTCTTTCGAAGACACCATTTATTGGATCTACGCAAAACTCAATCCACGAATATCAAGGATAAATGACGCTTTCCAACTAGGTTCGTTACGAAGATAAGCTTCGACATCAACTGCCTGATGAAATTCATCCTCTGTCTCTCAGTGCAGCTTTCTCTGCAAAGCATCTAGATGAAACCAGAGTTCTAAAACAGAGTATTCGTGATCCAGTACCACAAAGAACAAGCCTGAGTAGTAAATGGTGATGTAATCTTTCACGAAACGCATTCGTGGTTCAGACTAGCACCACTGCTCAGACCTGTCTTTTATGGACAGTTCGGTTGAACATTGCATTCGTGGTTCAGTCTAGTATTACTGGTAAGACTTGTTGTGGGTCAAAGGAATTGTTTGATGTTGAATCCTGAATTGTTTCTGGGCTCGGGTTTCATTTTAGTTTTACTTTCAATATGAGAGATGGAACCCGCAAAGAGAGTAAGGGTAATGTGAGATTCTGCAAAAATGTTGGTCCAATATCACGCAACCATTTGATTTGCACCCAGAGATGATTTGGTTATTATAGGAAGAAGGAATAATTTTTGCTGTATATGCTGTGAAACTACAACTCCAAATGATGTAATTATCCATTATATTGTCCACTGTAACTTTTTAACAAATCATTTCGAAATACCTTTATTTGGCAAACAAGCGAAATCATACAACCACTTTTTGAAGCATTTAGTTTCCAAACCAAAAAAGTCACAGTATTTTTGGTGTCAATATTAATATGAAAAATATTTTTTTCATAGCGGGTCGGCTTCAATTTCAAAGCAGAAAGTCGAAGATTTGTGCACTATCATGTTAGATTTAGTTAGTTACCTGGAAACGGGGTGGTTTTAGAGAGGTTGCCAAAAGAAAGAGTAGCGTAGATCGTGACAGTGTTCGATATCAATTTTATAAAGTGTTTTTTTGAGCTTAAGTGTTTATTGTACGATTGTGCCATTCAGGTGAGCAAAAGCTAACAAGCAGAATTTATAAGCGCTGTCTGTTATTGTTGGAGCAAAATTTTTTCATCGTTTATCTCAGTGCATAAGACGGTCGCGACTGCCATTAGTCATTGGTCAATAACCGCCGTTACTTTGGGATTCAGATATAAACAATGTCAATAGTGTGGAATTGATCTGAGTGTGATCGTAGTGAATATATATTAAAAACTTGTGTTCACCGAAAAATATTCAAAGTATGAACGAAATGTGCAGTTTCGACCGGCTTTGAAGAAAAATAGTAAACACAGCAGTAAACAAGCAGAAAGCTTGAAACCCCTGAACCTACTCTACACTCGTGTGATTGCATCATCTACACATCGTATGGAATAGGTTACTTGCTGAACATGCTGCACAGTATACTACTGATCTATAAATGAATTGAAATAAACGATCAATTTCCATGGCGTATCATCATCTAATCCGTGTTAGGAATCGCATGTCAAAAACTAGGACCTCGTTAATCCCCGCACAAATTGTCGTTCCAAAGAGGTCGACATCTGGTTTTCGGAGAAACAAATTTTTGGAACAATTTCTTTTTGGCAGCCGTACAAATTAAACAATTTAAACAATATTTCAATTCTTCATGAAGATTTTTTAAAAATTCTTCGTTTTAATTGATAAACAACTATTTTATCAATATGACAAAATCATCTGATTTTGAAACTTGACATGCATTCATTTGTTTCGATCATTGTGTTTTAAGTCCGATAGTCACATTCATAACATATACGGTGTAGTAGATCTTCTTTAGACTGGATCCGTTTTCAGCGAGCTGAGCAAAATATTTCTTTAACCCGAATATTTCTTAAAAACCACCAACAACTCGGTAAAAATCGGTTTTGAGTGAGGAGTTTGAAACTATATGAAATTACAGATTTCGAAAAGGGTACTCACTTTTACGTAAGCCCTTTCGGTATCCACGAGTTCTAAAATGACCTTCCGCAGCTTTTCTGAATCCGACAACTGTCTGGAAGGTGTTAAGGCAGCTTGAGATGTGTTACTGACGACACTACCAGTCGGGCTGATGGCTTTCCTTGTTTCTATTGGAGATCGGCAGAAGCCAGTTACCTGTTCGGCCGTTTTGAGCAAATTCTCTATTTCGAATGAGTTGGTTCTGGAACTGACTCTGATACCCGAGTCGGTCATTGATGATGGTGGATTTTCGGAGTCTGTGGAATATCGATCTTTACCTGGAGAAAAACATTAAGAATGTGAACTTCTGAATATTTTTCAGAGATTTCAATAACTTTATATTCAGAAAATTATCAAGAATTTAATTTGTAACTGCCACAAGGGGTACAAGATTATAAGGTGTTATTTCAGTTTTATTCTAGATTGAACTCAAAATCGTGAAGTGTAAAAGAAGAAATCTTCACACTTGATGATAAGATGGCATGGGAGTCAAGTATAAAAGATGTCAATAATATGGATTATTTGCGGTACAGAAAACAGTTTCTGAATTTTTATTTTGTCACTGTATACTGCAATATCACTGTGTGAGATTCTCATTTCGGAATTGTTGAAATTTCTGTGTTGAAGAAAACAAACCTTTTGTGTTAGTTCAACGACAGTATTTCATCATTTCGTCTTTATCATCTACAATATTTTTCAAAAAATTTTCACATGATGAAAACAGAAACACTAAAAATCATAGTTAACCAAAAAGACATGGTAATTTGAAAGTCTTCGAACACAACGCGAAGTGGCAAGCGGTCACTGGTCGAAGTCTTTGATCAGTGATTACTCTCCCCATCGCGAGGTAAGTGATTATTGGGTTCGAGAGAGTGGGGAGTGGTATGGAGAGGTCATTGGTCATCGCGAGATACGTAATTATTGGAGTAAGTTTCTATAGTTCTCCCTCCAAAATTTTTACCGCAGTGGGACAAATTAAAAAAATCCTGAGATTTCCAAGTTGAGAGGGTAACATTTCACCATACACTCCAATTATTGAAACTGCCAACCATTTCTCACAGAGTAGTCTGGGATAACTCTGCGGAGTTCCAAGATAAAATCAAGATATTCGACATTTGTTCGAATTTCTTCCAATGTTTAATATCATGATTTCATTTCCAAATAATATCTGTTCCACACAGAGTTGATAATACAACGATGAATATCTTTACATTTGGGAGGCCTTTTAGCAGACCATAATGAATCCCCCAAGTTTTCGATTTCAGGATTTCAGCCTAGACACCCCGACAAACGTAAAGATCAGATATTTTGATGAGCCGAAAAAACCTTATGTACCGGATTACTCTCGTGTAGCTACATAAATAAAATAGATTATGGAGCTTTCATGTGGAACATTTGCTGAAGGGTTTTCAACTTGGCGATAGAGTTGTGGTCTTCTCGTTCAAAGTCGAAAACCAAGCTATATTACTTATCTGCGAGATCAGCTGTTTCAAAAAGAAATGCTAAAATATTTGGTTTTTGTGACTGCAAACTACACAGAGAGAAAGTTTAGGACTCCCGACGAGCTTGTAGGCCCCATTTGGTATCATTCTGTTATGTAGACATTCCAAAAACAAATGGGTGATATTTTGATTCCGGTCGCCGGAGATGACAGAGTTACACCCTCGAGTTTTTCCACGTGGTAGTATTAGTGATAATAGTGAGATTCAGAAAAGAAGGTGACTGGAGGAATTATGTTGAAACACATCTTCTGAAAGTAACACTTCCCGTTTGGACTCTTATTTGACCATATGTAACGGTGGAGTGAGTCCTCCAAAGTGGTCACTTATTCAAATCATTTCACTATTTTGTCGGGTAATGCAAGGCATCGGTGCTCATGCGATGTTGTATCAAATGCTCAACATGGTGGTACACTACTTGCCAAACCAATCCGAAATATGTCTCTTTTTTCCTCTAGTCCAAATTTGGAAATTCTAATCAGATGGCGGTCGGAGCTTGAGAGTTCTTACTATTATCATTATGTTAATTTAGTAACCTGATAATGAAAATCGAATATGAAAACAAACAAACCGCAAACTCATTTTCACCTAATGTTCTCATAACAAGAGGATATTTATCCATATCGGTGATATGCAGTTTCAATTTCATGATGAAAATGAGTTTTTCGTTTTGTGAATTAAAATGATGCTGATAAGTCGATGAAGACAAGTGTACATGCTCTACATATCTTAGAAAAAATAATGAAGTTTATTACCCCTTTGGAAGTTTATAATATTTTTTGTATGATAATGAAGTTTATTTTTTAATAAAATACGGTTTCTTCCTGATACACGCTTCTTCACAAGATCCTTAGAATATCTCTGAAATGATTACCTAGACCCATTCCTCATGTAGAGAATTATGTCAAAAACTCTCGACTTACGGCACTCCTGACTTGAGAAAAAATTAAGAAAAAAATAAACTTCAGCATTCCATTCTCAAATATACTGAGTACACCTCAAGTGACACTACTTAACAATGTCAAGCTGATTCTACAATTCTCAATGTTGTTTACATTCATTTGAGACTAGACTGATATTGAGTGAAATATTTTTTTTACATTATGGTCCATACATTGAAGATTTGAACAAGATCAATTTCGATTCTTGCACCATCTATCAACATATGCACAAAGTTGGGTCAATATTCCATGCGTCGAACGTTTTCGACAAAACACCAGGGTTTTTTTGCATCTTGCTTTCACAGTAATTTGCTGAGAGCTCAAAAATTATGTGGGTTCAAAATTCTGCAAATGGCATCTGCGTGAAATGAATATAAAACTCTTGAATGAACTTTTACAGAAGTTGAAATGATTCTGATGTTTGTATCCAGGAGAGATACATACGTTTAAGAAAAATAAATATTTGCTAATGAAATAACGAAACAATCACCAACGTTCCTAAACAGTAGGATTTGGTAAATCCCTGCCGAAAAATAACTATTTTTCCGGCTGATAGCAGGATAGAAATTTTATCCAACATATATTCATGAGAGTTTTCTCACTGAAGACAATCTTGCAGATGCTTTTCGTTCATCCAGCAGCAAACCATGCTGACTTCAATGTGGCATGTGTGAAACCTTCGTCTAAGAGAAATATTTGTAAACCAGTAATAGCTTGGCCACGTAAACAAAAACATAAAAACCGCAAATAAAATCCTATGTAGCATCACTCTGATGAAAATGAAAAAAGTCTGATGACTATTCCGACACTTTGCATACATACTAGAAAAATGAATTACGAAACGTTCATCTCTCCCAACATTCCTACACAGTAGAATCTGAAAAATAACTGCCTGAAAACAATTACTTTCTCGCAAAGTTCACGATGAACATTGAATTATATCTGACAGATATGTATGAAAATTAACTCACATAGAATGGTTTCGCTCAACATTGCAAATTTTCTGATTGATACGGATATTACTTGATGAAGATCCATATAATTTTACCAACTATACCTAAAACTATTTGATGTTCACAAACATCAAATAGTCATCATGTTGAAAGGTAGGACGTCGTTAGTCCTTAGCTCGCACAAGTTTCGACTTTTGAAAGTTGTCGTTCTTAGGGGGCGACAGCTGGTTGACGAAAAAAAAGATTTTTCATTTTCGAAAATATCACAAGTTCCGCTATCCAGTAGCTTTTTCGTAGCCAATACTAATCTGAAAACTAATTCTTCACTGTGAGTCTACTTATACTGATCGTTATAGACAAGGATGTTGAAAACCAAGATGACGTCTGAACAATGGAAAATCTGAAAATCTTGGACTCTGGGGCAACAGATCACATTGTGAATCGACTCCATGTTTTCACAACATATTCATGCCTACAGAAGTCCTTGGAAATCAATGTTGCGAAGAATGTGGTTTCAATAGCAGCTACCGGAAGGGGTACTATCCAGGTGACAATGAACCTTGGAGTTGGCGGCAACCTGGAAAATGAATCGTATTCCCCAGATGTTCCATATAACTTGCTGTCAGTATCCCGTATTCGAGCAGTCATTCCAGACAATATCTGGAATGACTGTCATTTACGACACTGATGGTGCAAAGGTATTATATAACGAACAAGTCATATTGACATGTGAGAATTCAAATGGTATCATTAAAGTGATTTTGAAAATAACGAAACACATATCAAATCATCCTAAATTGATGAATATGAGTAGTAGAAACGATTATAAAATATGGCATGATTGTCTTGGCCATATCAGTAAAGCTAAATTCGAAAAATAGAGGAATAACCAAATGATCGAAAATATTACTCATATTGGTCGAATAAAACCAAGTGAAATGATGTGTGAATCTTACATGTATGGAAGACAAGCAAGAATTCCATTTTTAAAGGTTAAACAAAAACCTAATCATTATTTCAACACCTCGATACGTGTTTCGATCGCCAAGTGATCATCTTCAATAGGAAGATCAGTTTGATCTTCCTCTTGAAGATGATTACTTGGTGATCGAAACACGTGTCGAGGTGTTTAAATAACGGTTTGGTGTTGGGAAAAAAACTCCAGAAATATTCATTACTACTCCAAAGGTTCCATACAGTGCATCACAAAAACCTAGTTTCATACATATGTTTGTGGCCCTATAACACCACCTACAATAGATAATAAAAATTATTTCGTAGTTTTCATTGATAGTTATACACACTCTACAGTTACATATCTAATAACTTTCAAATCAGATGTGTTGCACAGATTTAAAGATTATTTGGCTGAAAGTTAATCGCATTTCAATTCGAAAGTAGTCAATCTTTATTGTGGCAACGGTGAAGTATATCTATCGAATGATTTCAGAGAATTTTGCGTTCAAAAGGGAATCACATACCACGTTACAGTTCTACAAACACTACAGCAAAATGGCGTTGCAGAGCGAATTAATCGTTCTATAACAGAAAAAACTCGAACAATGATTACTGCTACCGATATGAACAAATCATTCTGGGGAGAAGCTGTACAAACAGCAACCTATTTAATAAACATGTATCCCACTAAAGCACTGCAAATAAATAAAACGCCATACGAAATGTGGCATAATAAAAAATCGACAATACATCATTTGAAAGTGTTTGGTTCTACTGTCTCTATCCATAACAAAACGAGAAAACATAAATTTGATGAGAAATCATTTAAAGCTATACTAGTTGGATATGAACCAAATGGTTACAAATTATAGAACATGCAGTCTGAAACATTTTTCGTCGCACGTGATGTTATAGTGGACGAATTTAATTTCAATACCTATAGGAAAAAGAAAAGGTTGGACGATGAAATTTCTTCCAGAACTAATAAACCTGATACAGTAAATGAGAATGATCTAAAATTCACTGAAGTAAAAAAAACAAATTAATCGTGATGTTGGAAGAAGTAAGAGAATTAAGAATCTTCCGTATCATTCCTATAATGAAATGCTTGATAACAATATTTATAATATCATGTTGTCAACAATGTCTTTTGATTCAAATTTACCTAAAACTTACAGTGAAATGAAAAGAAAAGGAAGATAGAAATCAGTGGGAGGAAGCTATAAAAATCGAACTTGATTTACTTTCATATAATGAAACGTGGACATTAGTGCCTAAACCTATAAACAAAAACATGATCACTATTAAAAATGATGAATATGGTAACCCAACAAAATTTAAAGCACGACTAGTAGCCAGGTGAAACCCTTGGCAATATCTGATGAATATATTTCGCATGGTAGACTTATCAAACATAAAGATATTTTTAGGAATATCTTGAGAGAAACGATAACAAAATTAGTTTAGATCAAAATTCTCACCTGAATTCAATTTTGATCAAATATAACATGAATGATTGTAAAAAAGGTGAATTCACCTCTAGAAACTAAATTGAACTACGATCTTTTGAATATTGATGAAAATTATGATGCACCATGTAGAAACTTAATTGGTCAACTCATGTATGCACTGCTATACACTCGTCCAGATTTGTGTTTGGCAATTAATATTTTGGGTAGATATCAAAGTAAAAATAATCATGAACTTTGGAAATGTCTGGAAAGAGTATTAAGATACATGAAAGATAAAATTGAAATTAAATTAACATATTATTTTAAATGCGATTACGTCAGTCTGATTGTTGGCTATGTAGATTCTGATTGGGGCAACAACTGATAGAAAAAGTACGGCAGGATACTTTTTCAAGGCATTCGATGATTGTAATATATCGTGGAATACTAGGAAACCAGTTACAGTTGCCGCTTCATCCACTGAAGCTGAATATATGGCTCTTTTTGAAGCATAAAGAGAAGCTATCTGGTTAAAATCACTTCTAAGTAGTATTGATCTTTTTTTTTTGAAATCAATTGTTATATTTGAGGATAATAACGGTTGCATATGCTTGGCCAATAACCCGACTGATTATAAAAGATTAAAGCATATTGATATCAAATATCACTTCTCGAGAGAACAGATTGAGCAAAACACAATCATACTAAAATATATTCCGACAGGTGAACAACAAGCTAATGCCTTCACCAAACTTTTACCAGGACCAAAGTTTGCAGAAATGACAATAGCCATTGGTTTACATTAGAACTTGAGAATGATTTCAATTTAATATTTCTTTGACAGGGAGTATTGGATTTATCAATAAAACATTAAATAGGAATGCCCTGTATTCTAGCTTATCATTTTATTCTAATATGATAATGACAACGTTGCGAATATGAATCATATCAGTACACGAGATATTATGATATATATTAGTCAGTTGATTCTGAGTATTGACAAAGATAGCGTGTATAACCGAATATAAGTCAGTTTACCTAAACTGATCTTTTTCAATTTGAAGACCTATCCTAACAGCATTCTTATTCACATAGCTGATATGTTGTTTCTGGATACGTTACCTGAATGTTCTGCCGGTTTGACCAATATATATCTTGAGACAAGTTCCACAATTTGATTTATATACACCTGATTTCTTGGAATTGGATGTTTGTCTTTATTATTTTTGACGAAAAAGCTACTATGGTAGCGAAACATGTTATATTTTTCAAAATAAAGTTTGAGAAGAACAAATCGTTTCCGGTGTAGTTTGTGAATTATACATTCGAATTGGAAAGGGAGAGTGTTGGTACACGTTGGGGCATTGTTCATGAGATGAAGCTGTAACTAGTTAACAAATCTTTCTTTGTGATGAAGCTTTCATACTTGCAGTCGATCCACATTTGAAATTAGTCGAATCCCAGGCACGCCGATGTTTGGGTGACGTTTGGATGTCTTACATTTCGAAATGTTGAATTTCTCATTAAAAAAAACTGATTTCTACAAACTACTATAATTACTCACTCCAACCTGGGGCAGGTACGATGAGTCCTGAGATCATTTCTTCGCTGATGACGGGTGGCTCAGACGGTGGCGGCGGACAAACAAGGCTGTCGATGATGTCGTCTGTCGCTCTCAGTATACCAGCGAGGTCCGGAGGTTCCACTCTTGAAGATCGCATCATCATACACAGTGCGAGTTCTTCCTGAAGGACACTCTCCAGATACATCATGTCAAGATCTGACACGATGGCACCGTTGATGACCATGATTTCGTCACTTTTGATGATACCTGTAATGAGTTAAGAACTATAAAGTGAGATTTTCCATTGGAAAAAATACATTATTGAATGATTTACTCAGTGAATCGATCGAACTGTAACAAAAATTCTAAAATTTGTTCGGAAAAGTTTATCATGTATGAAAGTGTTTTCAACCGTGATGTAAGTATTGAAAAATATTCCTGACGATCAGTTGAGAAGAAAAGCGAAAGATTTTCAAATCAATAGAAAATAAAAAAAATGTTCATTGGTAACAATAAGACTTCAAAATTGAAGTCCTTTGCCTTGTCTGATAAACTATCTGAATTGACCGGACGGATTTAGATATGGTTTCAACCGATGGATGAAGAGATTCAAAAGAAAGGTTTATATGTATAATATTTTTGATTTTTGTGTGAACTGGCAAACATAATATGACGACGTTATTATTCATGAGGAGTCGAGACAGTGGTATTACTCTGCGAGTTATATAGTAAAGCAATTCACTACATACTGTCCTTTTTTATGAGTCTACAGAAATGTTCATGATAACATATGCTTATCTTATATCGAAGAAAGAACGTGGGTGCTTTTTTTCGAGTTATCGAGTGCTTTTGATTTAATTGACCACATCATACTCATTAATACACTATATGCACACTAGGTTCAAGAGAAAATTCCTTGTCTGGTCTGGAATCTTGTTTGAGTTCCAGGAAGTTGAGGGTGAAATTCGATGATTGTCAATCACGGTAATCACATTATGTGATCTCTCGAAGGCGTTTGATTATGTCTCTCATGATATCTACATAGAAAAGTTTTTTCATTATGGAGTACGCGGAACCTCATTGAATCTTCCTTAGAATACCGTTTTCATTTGTCACATACATTGTTCCTCTAGGATAGGATTTATTGTTTATTATACAGGGCTATTTAAATTCGTTTCTGTACATGGGGATCTCGTAAACGATAAGAGATAGAGTGTCGATTAAATTGTGGCTAGTTGCGTATTTTAAAGACTTATT
>WOGO01000585.1:0-16678 GCA_015342085.1 Leptinotarsa defecta | reverse complement strand
CTAGGATTTTGTTTATTTTGGTTTTGTGCGCGTTTGTGAGTTTATCTATTGGAACGGGATGTCCTGTAAGTGGTCCCGATTGATAAACGACCAGACGATAATTACTTGGGGTTTTTCTGAAATAGTGTTGGCTCAATCGGTATGTTGATTTGAATTGTGCTTATTTTAACAGACATTTATTTTGTTAAGGAATTGAGAGAAATGATATAGGAGGTGGTAGCGAATGCGATTGATTCAACTCTCGTAACAGAGAATCGAATATATATTATGCTTTTTAGTCCGGTCAATTTAGACATTCGAAGCTATATAAATTCCCACCAAGCTGAAAATCAGTAAGATTATTTAAAATATGATTAAAAATAAAATTTGAAAGTTCCCCGTCTTTCCCCTGTATGGAAAAAAAATTATTCAAGGTCGCAATGGCAAAAAATGAGTTTTTCGCGATTTTTAGCAAAACGGTAAGTTTTATCATAAAAATACTTCATACATACATAGGTACATCATAAAATTATCCACAAAAAAATGTAGCAGTACTTTTTTTCCTACAAGCCACCGTTTTTGAGAATTCAAAAAGTTGTAGTTGTCATAATATGCACACGTTTCCACGTCACTTATGAGGTAGTGTACTTAGCGCGGTTTTTTAACGTGGTTTCTCCAATAGGCTTTTTCCATGGGTCAGTTGTGATCCTGTTTATTTTGAAACTATTGCGAAATAATGAATATTAGCAGAGATTGGAAAGATAAAAGCAATTCAAGTTAAAAAAATAGTGAAATTTTATTGTCAGAGTCGTAAGTTTCGAATTCTTCTTCTTGTTCTTCTTGTTCTTCTTCATCTTCGTCATGGATACATGTGAACTGCGTTAATAGCGATATATCGCATCGCCTCGTTGCAATCAAAAGGATCCTCCACTGTTGGTGATTCAATATTAGAACACGACCGGTCTTGACAATGTGTACATGCAAAGAACAAAACAGTCCGGCTTTTTTGCAACCACATTTAGCACTGCACCCTTTTTTGCAGTTGCAAAAAATTGTGTTCAGCAGTTTTTCGGCCCAGGTGAAAGTAAAGTTTGGAATGGTTCTAATGAATAATTGACCAACTTCCAATCCCAGTGTGTAAGTTCTAGCTGATGGCTTGGTTAGCCATACTTGAACTTGGTAATATACCCGAAAAACATGTTGATGAGCAGCAACCGAGGTTGGAGGAAGACAAGGTAATTGTACTTGTTTTTTACTTTTGATGTTTTTAATGAAACAGGCATATCTATACTTATCTAAGCAGGTAGTTTTTTAGGAGCTCCGTACATAGAAAGAAGAAAGCGAATGCTGTTAGTGATAATTTCTTGTCGAGTTGAATTACTATTACACATTGAACTAAATTTTGTTTTTCAAACCTTTTGAAAACTGTTAATTTACGCCTCCTGTAAAATGCAGATGTTGTATCACAGCCAATTATCGCGTGTAAAAATAGTAGGTACATGATTTTGACTATCTACAAAAGTAGATAAACTTTTTGATGAATATATTTCCGATTGATGTTAAGCTTTTCCTGATTTTAAGAAGAAAATAGTTTTTTCAGTTGGAGTTCACCAACAACAATAGTTGTATTTATCAAATTGAATTGCTCTGTTGCTGTTTCAATTATCAATACATCAGCATCATCATTAGCTTGTTCCACAAATATATTTTCAACAGTAAATTTTTCTTTCAACATTGAAATGAACCGAGATTTGTTGTGAGTATTTGTAAGACATTTTTGTTGACAGGTTGGAACTGTCATATTTTCATCAAATAAAATATCAATTGATGGAGATGTTGCTAAAGTTCGTTGTTCTGCAGCTTTGGTATTTCTCGTGCAACCATTATAGCCATCAAATACGACAGTAACTCTGGAACCAAAATGTCGATGTACAATACTGTATGTATTTATCTAGGATAACGTTAAAATGTTTCTTCGCTATCCCACCCAACGAGATGTAGTAAGTAGCCTGCGTCAATGATATATGTAGCATTTGTGTTGTTAATATCAAAATCTACCTTTTCGAAACAATCTTCTGTGATTTACGAATCCCGATGTCATCAAACAACGATAAAGGGTTGGGAGATAATTAACATATAATGACCGATAGAAAAATATTTTAATATATATTACTACTACAGTATAGGTAGCGTATGAGGATTACAACTTTTACAACTTTCCGAATCGTTATATCTCAAAAACGGTGGCTCGTAAGTAAAAAAGTACTGATACATTTTTTGTGAACAGATTTATGATCTACAATTTTTCGGAAGTATTTTATGATAAAAATCACCGTTTTGCTGAAAATCGCGAAAAACTAAATTTTTTGACCTTTGACATTGAATACATTTTTTTCCATACAGGAGAAAGATGGTGAACTTTCAAATTTTATTTTTAATCATATTTTAAACAATCTTACTGATTTTCAGCTTGGTGGGAATTTAGGTAGTGTTACTCTTATTTTTTGGTCTAATTTGACCGGACTAGTTGTGTTAGCTCGACTGGGTAAGTTAGAAACCAGGTACAATTTTTTGGAGTAGGTATTGCAGTCGGAGACTGTACCCGACTCCTTTGGACTCGATTTTGATTAACTATAAACGGACAGATTTATTTCAAACTTTTTATATTTATCTGGAATCGGTAACAATACAATAATTTTTTATCTCATTATCCTAATCAGGGTCGCCAGAATTAACTAATTTCCACACACAGTCTCTGTGTGAGAGCAAGTGAGATAACCACACTGTTTGCTCGTGCGTATATTTTTATATTGAAACAAATAGGACTGAAATAGCAAGCCAAACTAAAAAGTGGAAAATGAATTATAGTTTGAAAAAACTAAAAAACACGTCTTCGTAGCAACACAAACTAAAAAATTCTATGGCTTGATATAACTAATGACTTTTAATGAGTCCGAAATCAGAATAAATCTATTTACAAAAAATTTATTTTGTTGTAAAAAAGCGCGGGGTAAGGAGCTTTTTGCCAGATTGAAGCCATAATAAAAATATAATTTAAACCATTCCACGCTTATTTACAATAACATTATTTTTTTGTAAACAGATTTATTCTGATTTCAGACTTATTAAAAGTCATTTGTTACATCAAGCCATATGACTTATTATCGATGTTGAACACAATCTTAAATCAGTTTAGAATTATTTTTAATTTTTAGTTTGTGTTGCTATTGAAGCGTGTTTTTTAATTTTTTCAAACTATTATTCATTTCTGATCAAGCTTTCGAGACTTCATTAGCTCTTCTTCAGGAACTGAAAAAATAATCTAAGCCGCAAAAAACATTTGGTGTTATAAAAACATTTCAGATAGATGTCCAATTTCCTTTGTCGCAATTTTCTTTGTCACTTCAACTTTAAAGTACTTTGATAATGAAAACTTGTTTTCTAAAAAGTTAATGGACGATTCATAGATTCCAAAGTTGTTGAATTATTTTCTTGGAAACAACGAAAGTGTCGAACGAACCACACAGTTCAAATTCCAGAGACACACATGGAACGAATGTCAAACACATCCACTGAATTTTCTCCGTAATTATTCGAATGGATTTATTCTCCAGCTATTCAAATCCATTGTGAATCGCTACTTTCGCACAGGCACCGCTCTTAGAGCGCCTTGAGAATTTTCCTGTAGTGCTTATGTTTTGTCTTTAAAAATATATTTGCCTCACCGAAGTCAAATGTCAATATGTTTGAAAGTGATACAGATTTATAAAATCAAGTTTCTAAACAATATACCAAACAAAAAAATATCATGCTGAGTAGAGACGTTTATGAACAGAATAATCGCTTTCTTGTGTCTTATGTCAAATCAACTTTCTTTTTAGAAATTAGGTTTTCGATCTCTAATACATAATTCTCGTGTCACATTGGTTATGGATTACATACAATAGTAATCCGTCTCCACTAGCCGTAACGTAACATTTTAAAATTTAATACATTATGGTTATTTGTTACAAATTTGTAAGCGACTTAAGATTTATTATTACCCGTGGATTAACTTTTGATACAGTATATTCTTGATTTATCCCCAAACGAGAGTAGTCACACGGTTAAACCAAGATCACCCAAATAATCAGGAATAGCGGGGCATATTTGGACCAATCAACAAAATATCAAGTGGCTGATATAGCTGAAATAACCTACAGAGGTGAATACTGGTGTGGTGATTCAGAATATATGGAAATCTCGCTGCACAGAATCGAAAAATCAAGAAACGGGAAAAAGGGAAAAATACCAAAGTGAGAATAAAATTGTATCTGAAATAGGCCAGCTTTCTTTCGAAATTTCATTTTTAAAATTTTGAATTTTGATTGTGCATAATTGACATTTTGTTCAGAGTTTCAACCCATATATCTATTAATTCATTTCTATTCTAGGTCACAATTAGTGTCTTTAGAAATTAGCGGTCTTCTTTCTATTTCGAATTTCATAATGATTCCTTTCTTCAACTAACCCATTCGAATACGAAGGTTGCCTTTTATATTTCGGGATTAGAGAACGAAAACAAATATTAATAATCGAAAATCACTTTATTGTTTTTCAAAATATTCCTCATGAAGATCCATTCACTTTTGCATGCGTTTGAACCGATTGTCGAAGCACTTTTGGAGGTATCTCCAAAACATGATTTCTGGATGCAGCAACCATTTCTTCAGGTATCGAAAAACGTTGACCTCTCAGTTTGTTTTTTACGTGCGGGGATAAAAAGAAGTCATTCGGTGCCAAGTCAGGACTATACGGTGGATGACTCATCAAATCGATGTTTTGGGTGCTCAAATATACAGTTGTTTGAGCCGATGTGTAAGAGCTCTCATTGTCGTGGTGAAGAGTGATCCGTCTTCGGCGGTTGGTTTTCCTGATTTCTTGGAAGAAAACTGGCAAACAAATGGTTGTGTACCACTCAGAATTGACTGTTCTGCGTTGTTCTAGTGGTACGGTTGCGACATGTCCAGTTTTTTCACGTGTTTCGAAGCATCACGATCGTATTTTTTGAGCATTATTTCCGACCAATCGACGCGAGCCTTTTTTTGAGCGATTGACAAATTGTGTGGGATCCAACCCAAACAATTTTTTTTGACAGTCGAATGTTTATGCAATATTGAATGTATACTGGTTCCACGAATGCCTAAGGTTGTCTCAATCTTACGATAGGTCACATGACGATCTTGGAATATCAGTTCGCGCACGGCATCAATGGTTTTCGGAACAACAACTGATTTTGGACGACCTTCTTGAATTTCGTCTTGGAGTGAACTACGACCACTATTGAATTCACCATACCATCGATAAACACTGGTCCTTGATGGAGTTTAATCGCCAAAAATTGAATTAAGTTCATCTATGCATTGTTGCTGAGTTAATCCACGTCGAAAGTTGTAAAAAATAATCGCACGAAAATGTTCATGATTTAATTCCATTTTTGGACCGAGATTAATCTTTTGAGTTACTGTGGGGTGGGGTAATGATACTAGGGGTGAGGTAATGATTCTCTGTAAAGATGGAATGAAGTACAAAAACAGGAGTGACCTTCAAAATCTATCGGTGGAAATACACTGTGAGTTAACGGCTATCCAGCTGGTTGATTTTCAGCTCTTAATAATCACAATATATCGTAGCCCAAATGAAGATTTTGAAATCTTCCTAAAAAACTTCAACTTATTATTGGAAAAAATATTTAACTTCAAAAAAGTAATCATAAACGGAGACTTTAATGTACATTTTAATGATAAAAAAACCCTAAGACTAAAAAATTCACACAATTGATAAATTCTTTTAACTTTCATGAAAAAATCCACCATAAAACGAGAAATGAAAATACCCTTGATAATTTTCTCTTGAACTTTGAGACGGATGCACTCACGAGAGTATGGGATCCGGGCCTATCCGACCATAACATCGTAAATATGAAATTAATGCTAAGCAGTGATAATGGACGTAATAGCAACAAAATATATTACAGATCCTACAGAAATGAAAAAAATAAATTTAATTTTTTCCAGAAATTAGATATGCAGAATTGGGATTTCGTTGATTGTAATGAATGGAGTGTAAACAAAAAAAAATTGAAATTTATTGACATACTCAAGTCATGTATGGAAAATTGTTTTCCTCTCAAACAAAAAAATAATAACAAACAAAGCAGTAAAAAATACTGGTACGCAAATGAGCTCCAAACCATGAAAAATCAATTACAGCTCGTATCAGAACTATGCCAAATTTCAAATGATATGCATATAAAAAATCTAAAAAAAGAATATCAAAAAGTATACAAACAAAAACTGAATATTACAAAAAGAGAGTTTAATAACAGGAAAATAAAGGATTCGAATAATATTATTAAAACGTGTTGGGATATAATAAATGATGAGAGGGGCAAAACAAAAAAACAGACAGAAATCAAACTAAACGAAAATGAGATAAATGACTTCTTCATTAACAAAGCAGACGATATATATCACAGTATAGTACAAACCCAATCACATGTAACTTCTCCATTGCCAGGAAATTTTAGCTGTTTCCCAAACTTTAAATTTAGGGAAGTAACCTTTAATGAAACTAGAAATATAATAAATAAAATGAAAAATAAAACTAGTGCTGACCATTATGAACTAAATATCTTTTTAATAAAAATAATCAAAAATATCATAATCTCACCCTTAACAAAGTTGATAAACGAAGCAATAAAATCAGGAATTTTTCCTGATTGCCTTAAAATTACTAAAGTGATCCCAATACCGAAAGAAAAAAATGCCGAAGAATTATGTAAACTGAGACCCATCTCAATACTTCCCGTAATCGGCAAAATATTTGAAGCAGCTCTGAAATTGCAGTTAGTAGAACACCTTGAGGTACATAACATCATTCCAGATTACCAATACGGTTTCCGGAACGGAAAATCAACCACGGACGCTGTAATGCAGCTGGTAGATAAAATCGTCGTAGGATTTCAGAAATGTGTCCACACAGGAACAGTGTTCTGCGATCTTCAGGCGGCATTCGATTGTGTGTCACATGAAATTCTGCTTAAAAAATTGGAGAGGTTCAAATTTGAGGAAAACTCAATTAACCTTGTTAGATCATACCTATCGGAACATAGACAATACGTTTTTTTGAATAATAAGACATCTGATACCAAAGAAATAAAAAACGGAGTCTACCAAGGTTCGGTTTTGGGACCAGTTCTATACTTGATTTATGTGATTGATTTCAAAACTGAAGATGACTCTGAGATTACGCAATTTTTGGAGCGTTAATAACGACACGTTATTAACTCTCCAAAATACAAATCACGAGGCTATAGTTAAGGAAATGAAAGTAGCAGAATCGAATACTAATAGATGGCTGACAAATAATAATTTAAAATTGAATACTAATAAAACGCAACATTACTTTTTTACACACAAACAACTGCCTATAGACCAAAATAAATCGATTAAATTTCTTGGATTCCAAATAGATCCAAAGCTCTCTTGGGAAAAACATGTAGATTTTATTTGCAAAAAATTGGCAACGAGCATTTTTATTATAAGAAGCTTAATGGGCATCTCATCTAATGAAACCATTATCACTGCTTATCATTCACTTTTTATGTCCCATGGTCTAGTACTCTGGGAGCACTCGCCTAATGCAAAAAGAGTGTTTGGACTGCAAAGAAAAGTTTTGTGAGTTATCTTCAAACTGGGTTATCAAGAAGACGTTGAAACAACATTTATTAATAATAAAATGTTTACATTATCTTCTCTTTACGTCTATTCGTGTATAAATTATGTAAAAAAAAATCCTCACTTATATTTAAATCAAAACGATTTTCATTACATAACACCATACAATCACTGCCGTTTTTCGAAAAATTATTGTGGTCCTATTGTATCTAATAAACTACCAGAAGATATAAAAAACTTAAATACAGCCTCGTTTACAAATTATATGATGAATATCTGCCTGGAAAACGCTTTTTGTATTATCATTTGACTTCAACACCAACTAATATTTTGAATTTGCAATTAACGTAGACAGTGATATTTGTATTGAAAATGTTCACATCTCATTTCCTTATTTGTTTATTTTTTATTTAGTAATTTAGTGTTTTTATGGTATTCTTATGGTATATGATATTTGACAAAACCTTATAATACTATTTTTTATGACGAATAAAGGATATTATTATTGTTATATTATAATGAATTGGTCAAACTTTTTCTATATTGTTAAAATTTTCAATTAGTCAATACCTGAACTTTGGTAAAATTATTAGTCATTGAGTAGATAGTTTATTTCATAATGCTCAAATTATCAATAAGTTTATACCTATACTCAGTCAACAAGTAGGTAGAAGGTCATATGATTCAATTTATTATTTAATATAAAACACTGATTAAGTAGAAATAAGAAATTATGAACACGCCTGACAAAGCCATTCTATAATGAAACACGTGTTGCGGTTTTGTAAACTGTTCAGTGAAAGTCTCACAATATTGTGTTACTTTTTACTTGAATAGGTTTATTGTAATGACATTGATACCAATAAGCAATATTGTTACCAAACCTAAATTATATATATTACCTATCAAATTGTCAAATAATGATAATAAATTTATTAATCCCGAGAAACATTACATGTTTCTTTGTTCAATTGAATGAAATCACTTTGTAACACTAATAAATTCGGGTAAAGATATTGTTTGGAGCAGAGGTTTCCAAACTTTTTTTTATTATAGACCTTATTCAAAATTTTGCTGGTTTCAGTGGACCCCCTGCAGCTACATTTCTACCATATTTTCAAAACTCGACAAAAATGTGAAGATTAGATCTAACTATGAAAATTTGCCGTACAGCTGTGTTCCAACCACGAATTAACAGTTTTCGAATAAAAAGTGAGAATTGATTAGTTACTTGAATAATTGAGTGGATGTCAAAGAAGTGAAGTTGGTCAATTAAAAAAGTGATTCCATCCAACTTTACTTTTTTCACTTCTACTCACATCACAAGGCACAAATCAATTCTCACTTATTTTATTTAGAAAACTCCCCATTCGGTGTGGTAAAAATAAAAAATAGTAGTATATTTTTTTGTGTTATTTATTCAAATATGTAATTAATATACTATTACTCAGTCGTAATATAACTGAAATTGAACATTATTAACGTAACTTCTGCAATACACTGACAATCACAAAATAGTCATAATTTTAATGAGAGGGATGTAGTTGTTGATGGATTGACAGCAAATTATGGATATTTGGCTTCAGTTTTGTTAGGAATAACCACAAGTCTTCCCTTCTGTGATATTCAATCTGTTCCTATTTTGTTAAAAGGTTTGTAACGACACTAAAATCAAAAGCTTTCTCCCAATTCCCCAGTCCAGGATATTTTTCGTGTATTTTTGCCTTCAGCCAAAATGTTTGATATCCTCTTTTAAATTTTACCTTCAGCTCCTCAGCAGTGCTAAGTTCAAGTATGTATAACAAATAGGCAGATAAGTACTTACTTTTTCCTACACTATAAGGAGTTGAATGAGTATTACAATTGGAAATAATGGGATGTTTGCATCTTCTGTGTATGAGACAGACTGTTTCTAATAAGTAAAGACACATCAACGTTAGCATTACTTTAAGATACTTTCATTTAAATTAGTATCACAACCCTTTTCAGAAGTTAACATTCCATAGAATTTCATTATGTTTATTTTAATTTAGGTTGGATTGTGTTGTTGCCCTTCTAAGTAAAGAGGCAAATCCAAATTTGGGCGACAAAGATGGAAATAGGCCTATCCATTTAGCGGTCAAAGCCAATAATGTGTCAATAATTCAAGCACTCGTGGTATTTGGGGTTGATTTAGATATCATCAACAACAGTGGTGAATCAGCAAGACACATGATTTTGCCAGGTAGGAGAATATAATGATTGAACACAAAATTTCCGTTTTTGATTGGAACTATTACTATTACGAGATTATTTTAACAGATCAAGAACCAAACCTGCTTTACTATCTATCTGCAGTTGGCACGAAAAGATGTCCACGGGATATGGAAGGATGTACTGATGGATGCAGATTTAATGGAACTTATGAGGGCATTCCACCACCCAAGGTTTGTGATGAAAGTAATCAAGAGTTTCATAATAGAAAGCATATATTTTCCCTCTTCATTTTCACTTTTTGCTCCCAAATATCTGAACTGCAACAATCTTCTCAACGCATTTCTCACTAATCAAGTTGGCATCTTCAGGAGATGGAATAGGCTTATACCTAACTATATCCTCTATATCTAACAGTATATACATTCACTTTTAGACCCATCAATGATTTCTTGATCGGAAATTTTCTCGTGTAAGTTACTCAATATTACTGGAGTTTTATCCCAACACCAAACCGTATGAACCAAAATACATTAATGAATTATATAGTATTTTTAAAAAGTTCAACGTGAAAGTAACTTTTAAAACATCTTTTACACTTCAACGAATGTTGGATAATCCTAAAGATAAGATGTGGGAAAATGAAAAATCGGTAATACATGAAATGAGGTGTGATGACTGTGATGAGTATTTTGGTCAAACTAAACGAGCTATTAAAACTCGTTTCAAAGAACACGAAGCATATATCCTATTTCGTGGATCAGAAAAGTCTAATTTCACTCCTTAGAAAATTGCCACAGAATGAATGACCGCTATATAAAATAGTTGATATTGGTAAATAACACTAGACTTATGGCTACATGAGAACAAAGAGCTTAGTGCACAAGTCATTATCCAATGACTTGTTACATTTTCCTTAACAAAAAAAAATTACTGAGAAAAACGTTATGAGGGACATAACTGAAAGAAATGGATAGCATAGCAAATAAGTTCATTAGGATACACATATTTGGATTTCATCAATCAAATTTTCAAAAAATAACATCTATTTAGTATGATTTCTATATGCCACTGGAAGAGACAGATTAAGGCAAAAACGTCGGTCATTTCTGAGAATTTAGTACCTACTATTTTGGAATGATAGTATAGGCAAGATTTTTTGCATATAGTCAGTGGGTATACTTGATGACTGACTATAAATCAAATCATCTAAAGGAACAACTGTCGCAATAGATTTTCAATTATTGGAACATACTTGTACACCGGTTTCGGGTTATTTGGCCACTCTTCAGTGCAAGGTAGTATTTGTCATCAACATAAAGTCGATGATTTCCAATAATTGAAAGTCGAATTCCTTCAGAGTATCATTTTTCGAACTAGGCTGAAACGGACAACAAACATCTGCCTGTGAACAAGATAACCAACCGCGTATCTGAATTTTGCCCAATTCCTCGTATAAGGATAGAAAACTTTTCACATATAGTCAGTGGGCATACTTGAAGACTGGCTATACATCAAATCATCTAAAGGAACAAAAAGAAACAACTGACACCTGTCGGGGATATAATCCAACGCCCTTCGCGGTATTAGCTAGGGGAGTAGTTGTTTTCTGATAAGGGTCAGTCCATTAACTTACAGTGTAGGGAGTTGAGACTGGCCTGAACAAACTATTCCTTTAGATGATTTGAAACTGAAAAGTTTGAGAGTATGTCAGACTATCTATTGAATATCATTTCAAAGAGCATGTATTGAATATCAGATTTTGTAGACCATAAAAGTCCACTGTTGCTCAACACACCTTAGAAAATGGGTACATAATAAATGATCATTGTTGGAAGTTATTGTGATCAGTACATGACACTAAACTTCTAAATTTTTCCGAAAGTCTGGAAATAGCAAAGTGTGGACTAAAAATTATTCATTTTATAGCATAGTAAAAATAATACGAGTTAATAATGCAGTGAATTTTCGTTTCATATTTATTTTGTACAAGTTGAAACTGAAACTCTTAAAAAAAATTGCAACTTTTCAGTTCAATGGTTTGAAGCATTAAAATTATTTATGAAATCTCAATATTTTTTTATTGGTCAGGTAATTGGGCCAACTAATCGGGATATACTCAATATGATGCTTTCTGTGGCTGGCATGGAAGCTGCATCCGAAAAACATCGATCTAAATTTCCAAAACATGGCCGGCTGCTTTGTCTGGACGGAGGTGGCATAAGGGGTTTGGTTTTGGTTCAAATGCTGCTGGAATTAGAGAAAATAGTTGGGAAGCCCATAAGCCATTGTTTTGATTGGCTAGCAGGTACCAGCACTGGAGGCATTTTAGCGTTAGGTAAGGGTTTAGACTGATTATTTGAGAAGATCAAATGTTACATTGATGGAATCCCATGTTCGGGTTACAGGTTTTTGTAATCATGGAATTGGCCTATGTTAGACATTGTTATTTACTATCTCACAGTTTATGGGGTAACAATTTTGAAGCCAATAATGTTTTTATTACTTTAAGTACCATAGGACTTGCAAATGTTAGAAATTGCAAAAATATTTTAACTATAAACAAAAGATTTTTTTTTCAGTAATAATAATTACTATTATCATTCATTATGAATACACAGTTTTATACTCATCAGTGCTGTTTTCCAAAATAGTTTTAAAGATACATTCGGCCAACCAGGCAGTTGTAGAATTATTGTGTGGTTACTGATTGTATTTCTTAAGTGATACCAATTAAATAAAGCAATCAATTACCTATAAATATTTTTTTAAATCTGGTATTCGGCCGAATAGTATTTAGGCCGCCGGATACCGGATAGTTTTAAAAGATCCCTAGCTTTAAAAAACTGACTGATGTCATATAATGGATGTTTGGTTGATATTTTCTTCACTATACGAGTTTTCTCCATAATCTCTTTCTGGGTTATGTAGGGATTATCTGTCTCAAGTATGACAAGTCGTTAAAATAGATTTGAACGAATAGGGGCCCCAAAACATGTATGCCGTTAAAAACAATTTGAATTGAGAAATTTTTCAGATTTGCTTAATTCAATACGTAGTGATAATTTTATACCTATTATTCAATCTTATTCGAATACCAGTTCATATATTCCAGTTGATCATATATTAACTCTAGGTGTTTCTCTGGGTAGTGTGATGTTGAGTAATATACAGTGTGGTCACATCAAACTTCCATTTAGAGTTTGAGGTTGAGGAGTGAATTCAAAAACTCTTATAAAATTCAGATATCTGTGACTATTCATCAATATTACAGGGTTCTAAATGGATGCAACGAGGTATATCAAATTTGATATTATCATCTAATAATAATTTAATGATTTTTATTTTCTGGGTGAATCAAAACTTGAAAAGCTTGATTTCCCTTGAGCACCTTCTAAAAATATAAAATATTCCTTTTATGAGTAAGTACCTGGTTGTTCAATTGTTATACCATAAAAACTATGACCCAATTTTATATAAAAAAATCCTCTTCCACAGAAGAATTTGGGAGATGAAGCCTTCTGTTTCTAAATATCAATTCGACAGGAACACAGGGCTAAGCTTGGCATTTATTTTAATTTACATAGTTTCTATACCATTGGGTATCTACAGTAACAGTCTTTACATTATCGAGATAGAGTCTCTGTCATTGAGATTATTTCTCCTTTTCATAATTCTAATGAGGTTGGTCATCTGAAAATTTGTTAATTTAACTCGAATTCATATCACCCGGAAATTTTTGGCCTACATAACAACCTATATCACCCATAAATTTCTGGATGCAACCTATATCACCCCATACAGTCTGGTTTTCGTAAGAATCACTTATGCGAAACAGCGTTACAACTAACAGTCACGAGTGGAAGAAAAGTATTGATAAGAAGGAATATATTGTTGCTATATTTCTAGATTTCAAGCGTGCCTTTGAAACAATTAATAAGAAAACTGGTTAGATAGTTATCTTGAGCAAAGAAGTCAAAGGACTGAAATTTGTGATGTAATGTCAGATCAAATTATAAATGGCATAGGTGTACCACGAGGCAGTGTTTTGGGACCACTGCTATTCATTATTTATATAAATGATATCAACTATGTACCTGGTTCACACCATATTAATTTATTTGCTGATGATACCCTTGTATATACGGAAAACTGTGATTTAAAAGAAGCTGTACAAAATATCAATATATCTTTAAAGAACATTGAATCATATCTACAAGTGAATAAACTCAAATTGAATGTCAATAAATGTAAGGCAATGATTATTACAACAAATTCGAATCAAAGAAAGATTGATACTAACGACATTAATATCAGCATATTCAATAATCAACTCACAATTGTAAATTCATTATAGGATTATAGGATTCATTATAGACCATCAATTAAATTTGAATAAGCATGCTCAATATATCATTAGAAATATATGTAAGAAAATGTATTTTTTCTCTAGAATTTCAAAATCTTTATCAACCTTTGCTAGACTAACATGTTGCAACTGCATAATAAGGCACACTTTGACTACTGTGCCACACTGATGTATCTATTCAACCAAAATCAAATGGGACAGTTGCAGAAACTACAAAATCGAGTTACGAGAATCATTTTGAGATGCAACCAGTATACTCCTATTGAATCTATATTGAATACTCTACAGTGTCAGCCGGTACATAAAAGACTGTATTATTTGAGCATGATTTTTATTTTCAAAATTATGAGTGGGATACAACCAGCCTATCTTAACAGATATTTAGTTCGAAATAGTGACATTCATTCGTATAACACAAGAACATGTAATACATTTTATAGATCCCGAACAAACTATGACAGTGGAATGAATTCATTGTTCTTTAAAGGTCTAGATAGTTTCAATAAGTTACCTAATGAAATAAAACATGTAAATTCCTTAAAAGTATTCAAAAAGTTGTTATTAGAATATATCAAATTATAATACATGATGTACTGTAAAATTATATATGTGTATAAATTATTCTTATATGCAAAACTATATATTAGGATTCCTAAAATTAAGTCTACTATTATTATTACTACAGCATCCTATATCACCCCATACAGCATCCTATATCATCCAGAAATTTCTGGATGCAACGTAAATCAACTCATATAGCAACCTATATCAAACCCCTAAACTGTTTGATATATACTTTTATAACTATATATTCAATGAAAGTACATTCCTAATGAAATCTCAACATGAAAAGCAATATATCAAGAAAAAACTTAACTTTGATATACCATGCTTCTACTCAGTACCTTGTATATTGTTTAATCATTAAGAAAAGTCTAATACATTCATCTCTGAAACTTATAAATGAAGCAATTAGTGATAACTTCACTTCTTAACCTCAAACTTTTTATGGAATTTTGGTGTAATGCACACTATAGGTAAAGTTATCAATAGCAGTGATCAAGCTGTCCTGTATGTTCAAACACTCGGAAACTTCAATTCATATTCTTCACATGTACTGTTACTAGTTTTAACATTTGTATTTCCATTCAATTATCTTACCAGCTTTTGTCGTAGCAATCGCTTCGGGAAAAACTATGAAGGAATGTCTCTGCCTTTACTTCTGCATGAAGGAACATGCTTTTAATGGTAGTCGACCCTACAGCAGTGAAAATCTGGAAAATATCTTGAAAGATACGTTTGGCACAGACACTGTCATGTCTGACATCAAACACCCCCGTGTTATGATCACTGGTGTTCTGGCTGATCGAAAACCCGTTGAACTGCATTTATTCAGATCATATACCAGTCCCAGCGATATTATGGGAGTGACTCATGACTCTCCCTATGAGTTGCCACCCCCTCCTGAGGAACAATTCGTTTGGGAGGTGGGGAGGGCCACAGGAGCAGCTCCAACTTACTTTAGGTATGTATTCTTGACTAATCTATTGAAAACTCTTTTTCCTCACTGGAACATAAAAGTTGTCTCTCGACGCGAGTTTCGCTAATCAAGTTAGGATCATCAGGAGATGTAACATGATGATGCTACGAAATACGCATCGAGAGACAGCATTTTTTTTTCTGGTGACAGAATAGGCTTATCAAAAGATGTGTTCTAAATATTGTATTGACCTTATTATTTCCAGAAATTTTGAATATTTATGAATTTAACAAAATGAAGAAATATTGAACAAGAAAACACAAATAAAATAATTAATATTACTAGACAGTCCAAAAAATCCATACTTGAACTTAACTAATTGAATATTTTCCAATTTATTTTTCAATTATGAGGCAGTTGTAGCTTCTTTATTTTTTCAGGAATTGTGTCATTTATTATAATTACATCATGATAAATGCATTTTTGTCCAAAATGATAGATATTTAAAATGGCTTATAACTGATATTACTGATTTCTTTAAAATTAATGCTTGAAATTTTTTATTCATTTTTTATTAAATGAGTGTAACAACAGATTGCTTCTGTCTTTAGATTAGAACCTGCTGACCACTTTATGAAGATTATTGTTTTCAGCATAATCAATTGATCTTTTATTCATTGATTTATAATTGAATTATAATAGTAACTAAAAACAAAAAATGTAGTATGTAGAATTTTGTTTTTTGATTTATTTATAGTTTATCTGGAAGATTATTATGTATTTTACTGCCTAAATGAAATATTGAATGAAACAACAAATTTTCTATTTAAAATTGGACTGGATATCTAAAAGATCCATGGTAAATCAAATCAAATCAAAATATGCTTTATTACCCAAGATATGAACATCTTATTGGCAAAGTCTAGTAAAGTAAAACAT
>WOGO01000584.1:0-22398 GCA_015342085.1 Leptinotarsa defecta | reverse complement strand
ATGTATCTGTTTCTCTATCTCTGTTTCGAGTGTGAACTGAATGTTGCTATTGAGATTATTCATGAATGTCATAAATTGGTTCACCTGTCGTGTAGTACCTCTGAAACAGGCGAGACTATCGTATACATATCTGTACCAAAAATGAATATGTTTTTTACCCAGGTCGGAATTTATTATGGTGGTCTCCAAGTTGTTTATAAATATGTCTGCTAAAAGTGGACTAAGGGATGAGCCCATTGGTAAACCTGAATCCTGTTTATAAAATTTGTTGTTGAACTGTAGGTAGCTCTGATTTAGGCACACATCGAAAACTGTTGAAACTTCAAAGAAATGTCAATGTGCTGGACGTCCAGATCGGGCGTCGTCATTCTGTGAAAAACTTGCACCACTTGTAAACATTTTTCTGACATAGAGTAGTACATTCATAGTATGCCACTGACAACATTTCAAGTGTTTCCATTTTTCAAACAAAATTTGATGCAAATTGAGACAAAGGTACCATCATAAAAAATCGCTAAATATACGTAGCTCGCGAAATTTAAACATTCACTTCATTTTTCGAACAGACCACTACTATATGAAATGGTACGATATAATGAGCATTGAAAAATATACAACGGGTTTTTGTACAAATCCAATCTACAGCAATCCTACAAAAAAATGATCATAAAAAATAAGAACAAAAAAGTCGATTATTGGAAAGCATATCAATTGAACATCCGGTTGGCACGTCCAAGAAAAACACATAATGAGGGGAATATATGAAATTAACGTCTGGATTATACAAAAGATATACATAGATTCAAGAAAGTTCAAAAAATCAAAGGCATAGGCATTTGGCCAGCCTAGAATGCAGGTACGCCTAGATGAATTCCTAATTGGGTGGGAAAGTGTATTTTCCTGAATTGAAAACCGAAAAACAAATATACATCTACAAATAAAGTATAAATACGAATGTGTATACTAACAATATAATTGTTATTAGTAATTTAGTGATTTTTCCACTCGTTAAGAACTGCTGGAATGGCTAATTCATCGGAATGTATCTATGTGTTGATTGAAAACAATTTAATGTTGAAAACTAAAACAGGGATATAAAAGAAAAGTGGCCTAAGTAGAAGGAATATTCTCATTCTCTAGCGAATGTAACATTGAAATTTTGAATTCACTGAACCGTTACTTGATGAAAACACTGTCCATGGTAATAATTAAATAATTTTCACATTATGTACTTTGTTTATTTTACAATGTATTTAATACAGAGTTAATTACTAATTAATAATTCTAGGTAATCATGTAGAGTTTAAAAAAATAATGGGTCAATAGCGATTAATTCTAGATAAGCAGGTAAATGCAAAAATAAGTGGTTAATTAATGATTTTTTAAGGACAAAACAAAGTACTTCAGGAAAATTTTCAAGTAGCGATTCACATTGGATTTGAATCGCTGGAGATTGAATCCATTTAGGAAAACGTTTTCATGAAGTTTATTCCACATAAACAGTGAAGTTCGAGGTGTACTGAGTTGAACCTCAAAACGATGAGCAGCCACAGTCCGTCGCTCTTGGTGGAATCAAATGTGCCAAGTCACTTGAACACTTCCCGTGAGAATATCTATGCTCCAGACTATCAAGGTTTGATATGTACCGCTCTTGGTGGAATCAAATGTGCCAAGACACTTGAACAGTTTCCGTGAAAGTATCTATAGAAGAGAGACAAATCTCCAACCTTTCTTCGATATTCCAGGATATCAAGGTTGCACTTGATGTTCGCGTCTCCAATCAGGAGGATGGATGGCTCTTTTTTGGATGGAATCCAGCAACTTCAGAGTATGCTTAGGGGCAGAGCTCCATACATGAGAACAATACTCCAAAGAAGGTTTCATCTGAGCTTTATAAAGCAGAAAAAGTTGCTGAGGTGTGTACAGTATTCTGATTCTGAACAGTGTTGCAAGCTTTTGAAAAGCTGCCTTCGCAATTCCAGCGACATGATTGTGTCAAGACAAATTGGTGTCCATTTTAACCCCCAACAAACTCATCGAAGCAGAAAGCCTAATTGTCTGACGGGACATTATTATATCCAGTTCGGAGACATTTATCTTTTTGGAGAAAACCGTTGCCTGGGTTTTTTGGCATTGAATTGAACCTGGTTACTTTCACCCCATTTCGAAATTACTTCTAGATCTTCATTGAGATATGCCTCCTGCTGCCGATGAAGATGTCATCCGCAACCGATGTCCTAGAATCCAGGACATCAGCAAAGCAATATATTGGATTCTTGTTTTTTTCCAATAAGTCGTTAGTTACAATAAAAAGAAGATTGGAGACAATATGGATCCCTGGGGAACACCAGCGTTGATGGTAAAAGTATTAGGGAGATATCCATCGACGGCCTCTTGCAGGGAACGTTCTTTCAGGAAGCTGAAGAGCTATACACAAAAATAAACCAATAAGCCATAGCATCGAAGTTTGATCATATCAAGCGCAACTGCTCTTTACTCTCCATATTTCTTAATTTCGTTATTCCAAATATGGGTGACATACTATAGAAGGTCGCCTGTTGATCTTTGTTTCTAAAAGCCATATTGATGGTCGCTCCAGATGTTGAAGCTTTCCAGATATTTAAGGATACGATGGTTTACGACTTCCTCCATGACTTTTGATGTCACTGATAGCAAAGCGAATGGTCTATAGTTATTTGGAAGATTTTTCTTGCCCTTTTTGGGAATAGGCTGAACGCGAGCAATCTTCCAACAATAAGGAAACATTTTTTTTTGTAAAACAGGTTGAAAAGTCTGTAAAATTCTGGTTCATTTGCGCACTTTTCAAGTACGATGACGGGCATTTCATCAGGACCAGATACATTCCAGGAAATTATTCTGAAAACAAACTCAATAAGAGTTAGTTATAACATTGTTGCATATTATTGTTAGTTACAAGATACTACTGAAGTCAAAATAATCTTGGTCTGGATTTGTTGATAATAGCGAACACCTACAAAACATCAACATTCACCTGTTTTAGATTAGTTTTCATTAAAATTCACTGATATTGACCAAATTTACGTTATTGACCAATTATTGTATTGTAACTTTATTTTTTCTTAGGGATTACCTGTTTACCCAGAATTAATAATTAGTATTAACCCTGTAATTTGTATAGATACTTTGTAAAATAGTATAATGTACTATAATGTATAATGTACTGAAGAAGCTAACTTGTAGTTAAACACATCTTGAATAAATTTCACACTGTGAAAATGGTCGCAATGATTATCATGGATAATATTTTAAATTGAAAAACATGAAAAAATTGAATCAGCCACTTTATTATATTTCAGTAACTTGCATCCGTCATTTTGATCATAAATATCAACGGTCTCCTTTGGAAAATTTCCATTTTCAGTATACATGAAAACACACAATTAGGAAGTATTTATTCGTTAATAAATAATAAAAAATAGTAATTGTTCTGGATTAGAACTCTGTGGCACTGAAATGCACAAACAATTTTGATGACACTCTGGACTAGAAAATTATTGGCAGCCGCCTACTTATCCATTTATTCTAAATCTTCGAAAAACACTGCAGTCTCCTGAGCTTACCCTAACAATTTTGTTTCCTGTACTAATTTGTGAAGATTTTTTATTGGATGTTATTTTTCTGAAATTTTCCCAAGCTGAAAGCTTCTACCCAGGTCTTCTGCTTTATAAAAAATTATTCAAATTCTCAAAATGTCTTCACCAAAAATTTTCTCCGTTTGGCTCATAAATCAATAAACGTGCTCTTAGAAAACGTTGTATGTGTCATTGCGCACAAACTAATCTCACATTTTTTTTCAGAATAGCCCAGCCGATCTTACTGGGACAACTAATAAAATTTTATTCTCCAGGACAAACAGACATCTCCGAAGAAAGTGCCTACTATTTTGCCGGTGGGGTAGTAGTATGTTCCCTAGTGAACATTTTGATGACCCATCCTTACATGTTGGGTGTACTCCACTTGGGAATGAAGCTTAGAGTAGGCTGTTGTTCTCTGATTTACAGAAAGGCTTTGAAGCTGAGCAAAACGGCTTTGGGAGAAACCACTGCTGGCCAGGTGGTCAATTTGTTATCGAACGACGTTAACAGGTTCGACGTTTCCGTGCTTTTCGCCCACCAGTTGTGGGTGGGGCCAATCGAAACTATCATTTGTACTTATTTTATGTACTTACAAGTAGGATTTGCTGCTACTATTGGAGTACTGGTTCTTATTATGTTCATCCCACTGCAAAGTAAGTTTTCTGCATTCTGTTATTATAATCAAAGGTAAAAGATTAATAACTATTGCAACCTTCTTCAGAAGTATGGGTACTTGGAATAAGAACTGATCGTCATATGAATTTTCCTGCTTGTATAACTCAGTAATTAATAATCATAATGGTTTCAGGTGTACTAGTAGTGGTGTTTGCTTAAACATTTATTTGTTTAGTAGGTGACTAGTTTTTCCATTCTAATTTTAAGAGGTTAACCTTTTGTGACGGGGTTTGGTCCTTTTGAATAAGAAGCACAGTCAATAATAAAATTAAGTGTACTTCCAAACAATTATTACACAGGATCTCTTCGATTTCTCTAGTCGCTTGCTTTACTTGGCAGTCTGTGATTGAATGATTGTTTCAGGCCTCTTCGGCTCAACTCATGTTGAGCGAATAGAACATCAATTCCCATTCGCCATTTCATTTTAGTATCGACTAGGACCATGACCCAAAAACGAGATGGTAAACTAGCGAAGACATATATCTGACAAGATGAGTTTATGGATTACTATGAACTCATCATAGATTTTCATTGTATTTTGAATTATTTACAAATTTATATGCCCCTGTGAATACTTCAGATAAAGGGCATCGAGATATTTTTATTTTTTCATTTTCTCCACTCCATTCAACAACACGTTTCAAATGATTTACCATACATGGTATATGCCATTTGGAAAACTACTAGTGTTAGAGTCTTGCGTGGAGGATCTACGAATGCCGCGTGGGTGTGAACATGTTTTATTACTATCAAAACGTTGAGAGGGAGTGAGAGCATGGAGGGGCGAAGCTATCATTTCGCTTTGACGTAAAAATGTTCTCCACTGAAGACCTTCAATTAGGGGCCCGGAAATGTTTGGTATATTCATTACATTCCATTCGACAAGAACTTTCAAATGATTGTGGTAGGGGTTTACATTGAGGGGTTACAGGTTCTTCCATATTTCTACCCTTTTCGGAAAAATTCATGGTGGTAAGTTATTGTTGGGAAGCCCAGTTCATGAATTTCTGGCTGGCATTCTCTTATCTTATTTTACTATTTCTTTGAACTGTGGATAAAGTGGCTAAAGCCAATTCTTGGCAGAGTCTTGATTAGAAATTCTGATAGGAATTCGTTCAAAGGCTACTTACCCCATTTTACAACCACAATTCCAGGTTCTTGATTCAGAGTAAAAACAGGAGAATAATTTATCAACACCATCAGTTATTCATTACCATCGTCAGTCATGAGGAAATGCCAGAGACTATCCACTGGTTCATCTCCAAAGAAATACAAGTGGATAATATCCCTTTTTTCCTAGGCTTAGTGTTATAAGGTATATGTTCAAGGTCAAACGTCGTACTATGTTCAGCATTTTTATCATCACAGCGACCCATTTCTTATTTCTTGCTAGCTCGTGATGGGTTTATTTCACTATGGAGTTCCCGAATATATTTCAGTTGTGTTCCTATTAACATTAATTGGCGCACTACCGTTGCCATGTCTGGACTCACATCCTTGTGGTCGACAGACCATATTTGCACCATACTTAGAGACTTGTTGCCAGTCAGGTCGAAGTCAATTATTGGTCCAGTTATTAAGTAACTGCAATTCAGAATACAGTCTTAATACTCCCTATCTTGGTTCTTTGTTTCTTGGTATTGCAGCCTTCAAATTACCTGAATCAAATATGGTAGAATAGAGTTTTCTCGTAGTCAATTGTTATTTGTGCGCCTTCTTTCAGACTTCAGAAATGAGTTTCATTTTTCGGGAGTTGCCGATTTGTATCTTCACTCGAGTATAGTTCATCTGTATCTTATTTGGGATACTAGTGAATTACGGCTTTGCAGTTGAATGTATTCCATGAATACTTTGATGTCTTCCACTCTCTTGTAGGGTGTCTGTTGGTTGTTTACCTCGGTTTCCGAGTTGACTTCAGTATATTTGTTTTAATTTGTTATAAGTCCATACTACATGTTCAGTACTTTCTGACATCTGGAATGTCCTGTAGTGTTTCTAAAATTATACCTCATAATGAAAAAGGTGTGCAGTAAACATTATCTCTTGCGACAACTATTTTAGGGATATTTTACGTTCACGAAGACCTTAAAGGACTAGCAAAACATTTCCAGGCCTCATACATGTCCCAAAAAGTCCTCATATAGGGAAAAACTCATTCTAAATGAAGACATATGGTACGTTAAAGGATATGTCAAAACAGTAAAGCTTGAAAATCATTTTTGTAGAAAATAATCAGTTCCTAAATAACGGATTACCATAAAATTCAAAACGTGCACTAACGAGTGCATTAAAAATGTGATTTTTAAAAAATATTCAACACAAACCTGCACATTGATTGTCAAATTCGAGATTTCTAAAGTGCAAATTTCCATGTCCATATAAAAAGGTAAAATTATGCAGAATGAAATTTGAAGACAATGACTTGAACCCTAGAGAATGCAAATCCAATGGTAATTTTTAAAGAAACAATTCATTGTGAGTAACAAAATGAGAAAACACAAAAATTACAACTACTAATTATAATAAATGAAATGTGAAGAATGTACAAATTAGGAAAATAATGAGTAACTTAAAAACCGAGTTATTTATATTTCCATTGTTAGTCTTTTTTGGGTAATGACCATTTTGATAAGACTCTTCAATGCAATATAGTAAGATTGAAGGTGATAACTACATATTTCATGATGCAGGTATATACCCATATCAAACATTATTTATTCTACAGCAAGTTGGTTGAATAATGTTGAAGTTTAGGTTACTGAATGTGTATGCTTTTGTCGAGAATACTTCTCCTGGAGCATATTAAACATAATATGATTATTATTTAATTGAAAAGAACTGACCGATCCATATTAAAACTCATTAATATAGTTTGTATGATTTTCGCTATAAAGGGTTTTACAAAAACCATGACACGTGTTTAGCTATTCAATAGCTTTCTCAAGCGTTAATAATGAGTTACTTTTTAACGCTTGAGAAAGCTATTATATAACGAAACTCCTGTCGCGGTTTTTGTTAAATCCCTTATAGTGAAAATCATACAATAAACTGTATCAATGAGTTTCGATTATTATTTTTTGACAAAGTATTAACTTTGTTAACCAGTTATCGTAAAAGATAACTGATGGCAAGTATGATTATAGGTATTATAAACTACAGGTTATTGCGGCATTGTTATGTTTTTTATCCCAGAAGAACTTATAGATTGAGATGTGCTACACGCATAAGATATCAATAAAGTCAAGGACAGACAGATAGGCAGATAAAATTGCAGCCCTATGACTTTCAATCCATGAACTATCTGAGCACATGTTCAATGTTTTCGCAGCAATGAATAATTTTCAAAATTTTGGCTCTCATCTCACAGGACACCTATTATCCTTAGCAATCTATTTTTTCATTTACTCGTTGATTCACTTCAATTTCTCCTCTTAAAATTGGTAAAAATAATAATATTTAGAATATTTCGTGAAAAGTTAATTGTTATAATAGTGACTGTTTGACATCAGTTGCTTCCGTTTGCAAAAAAGAATTGACAGTTGTTGCACACATTATTGGCACCGACTGCACGTTCAATCATTCACAGAAATGTCGTGAACCCGCAGATAGGAAGTATAAGGATTACGACAGTTTTTTGTTATAGACTTTAATTGAAATTTCATTTTCCTTCTCAAACAAAATGAACGCATAGCTTGTTTGTCTAGTAGGTTCATAGGAAGCTGATGTTGCTTTTAGCAGTATCTGGTGATAAATATTTAATTGTATGAAGTTTTAACAATTATTTTACTTATCTGAAAATATTTTGCCCTCAATTTCAGTTTACTTAGGAAAACGTATTTCAAAATTACGTATGAGAACAGCCATGAGAACGGATGAAAGAGTGCGTTTGATGAATGAGATAATATCAGGCATACAAGTCATAAAAATGTATGCCTGGGAAAAACCTTTCAATCATTTAGTATATCTATCAAGAAGGTGAGTTGGAGAGGCAAATACTAAATTCATTATGAGCATGTTGAAATATTAATAATTCAATTTACACTTAATTTTTGTATTCAATTATTTTTCAGGAACGAAATCAAGTCCATAAGAATCACCTCTTTCATGCGAGGTATTCTGTTGTCTTTCATAATGTACAGTACAAGAATGTCAATATTCGTCAGTATTCTCGCTTACGTTTTATCGGGCTATGAAATAACAGCCGAAAAAGTATTTGTACTTACCTCATTTTACAATATTTTGAGGCAAACCATGACTGTATTTTTCCCTCAAGGAATATCACAGGTAGCGGAAGCTAAGGTAAAGTTAATAATGCTTATATTTAAGTGTTCAAATATATATTGTAATTTTCGGTTCCATTATGAAATGATCTCGAATAATTAGCAAAACCTGGCAGACTAACTACTTATTGAAGTGTATTATTATTATTATTACAAACTCAGCACAAAACAAACCAGTAAAAATCATAAACTTGATGTAAAAATGTGAACTTTTATGGCCGGAAATAATTGGGTCAAAATTATTTTCTAGGTTTGTTGGCCTTGATCTGACGTTTTGTCTACAAAACGTAAGCATCAAAAATGTATCCCCATCGTTTGGGGTTTGTATTTTTAGCTTTTCTCTATGGTAGAGCATAGCTTTGTTTTTTTTTGTTTGAGCTAGTTGATTTAATCCGTATTCGATGCTTTGAATATTATATCGCTGTCTCTACGCCCATGTTCGGCTACTACATATTATTGGTTTGTGCGAGGCAACATATTTTCTATATATTCATAAAATTTGGTTGGTTTTCATTTGCCTTAATATCGATCTCCCGTTGTGTTTATTCGTGCCTTAATATCTTTGAGGTGCATACTGCAGGCTCTTCTGGTACACAGATCCCTGTCACACTTTAATTACCTATTTCTTTCATTGTTGTCGTAGTTTTTATTAGAAAATCGATCTCTTCTAATTGATTTCCTATACATCATTTTGACCAAGTATCATACTCAAGGCAATTCACTAGAATTATAGACTCTGGTTCACAGATCACTGAAACCAGCACGACAAGGATCAAACTCCTAAAACTGAAATCAGTTATCAACAGTAGCAGAACAGATACTCAGAAACGGCACTAATGATTTGGTGATCTGATTTTTCAAGTTTTTGTTAGATAAAGTCCAGTTAATCGCACTTTACAACACGTGTCTCAGGTCAAGTAACTCCATTGATAGTAACGGAGCCACATTCATCATCGATGGAAAAAATCAGAGAAACGAACCATAAACACTGTAGTATGTCGCGTGGACAAATAAAACACTACATTCGTTATCTCACCGCCTCTGATGGTATATACCGCACTTGTCACGAATCATCGACATAAAAAATTGCAGACCACAGCCAAGAAACCCAGAAAATAGTGTAGACACAGATATACCGTTTTCACAAGATTCACATGAATTGAGTATTTTCGATATTTCATAGAAATTATTGAATTAGCACTACTAGCCAGGTTTTGGTTCAATTTGCTAGGGAAGGCATTCATTGAAATTTTAGAAGCTATTGGTGAGTGTAACGGTAGAAGTTTCATTGTGGGTGTGAGACAACAGCATCAAGAATTATTGAATGTTTGAGAGGCAAACACCAAGTGTAAATTAAAAACGTGTTATAAATTCATAAAATTCAAAATTAGACGTTTTGTAGGTACATGTTTTTCCCCACTGTATACCTTACTTGTAAAAATAACATAAGCTACTTTTGAGCCATTGCCTAAATTTTCCGAACTCAAAATTGCATCTTATGTATGTGTGTTTCTCTTGTGATCGTCAATGCGGACTGTCAATGATCTCTTAGTTTCACCAATATAGGAACTGCCGCACGCACAGGGTACTCGGTAAATGCAATTCTTGAAATCGCAGTTGACGTTTTTTGACCTGGTTTTCGTGAGGCTGCTACGGATGGTGTTTTCGCATCTGAAGAAGGTTTTGGACCCAACTCTTCTTATCCTTTCTGTCAACCTCTGACGTAGGGAAGGGCAAGCACTGGTTATGACGGCTTCTCTTTGTCGCGAGCCTCTTGCTGTCTTCTAGCCACCATCACTTTGGGATAGCAATTCCGTTTGATGATTCCTCTTTTGGTAGATTGATGGTGGTTAGATTCGTGATTCAGATACTGTCCAGTATGAGAGGATTTTCAGTATACAGATGTTTCCCCCTTAGTATTGTTCCTATTCATCAAAACCACCAAGAATGGCAGTTTCTTGTGGATTTCCTTATTCATTGTGACGGTGATGGAAGGTTATATGCTGTTAATGTGCTCCAGAAAGGTGTCTAGTTCTGTATTCCCATGGTTCCATACTATGAAGGTGTCGTCAACGTATCTCAATCAGACCTGGAGTTTCCTCAAATGCCAGAGTTTCAAACCACTCCATAATATATATGTTGGCAATAACTGGGAAAGTGTCGATCCCATTGGAAGTCCCTCATATTGCGTTTTATTGCTCAATATAATTGTTATTTTTAGCTATTCATTTTAATTTTAGATATTTCAAATCATATTATATCATATTAGACAATGGAAGTCCGAACTGATAAAACTAACCAATAATTTGGCCTCATACTCAGAACCAAACTCTGTACAAATATTTGTTTAATCAGTGCATCATACATATGTCGTGGTATTTCATTGCACTGGACAAACCCAGTGAAAAATCTCAAAATTAAGTTTTACATATCTTTTTTGAAATTAATAAGCTTAAATCCAGTTTAATATTAAATCAGTAGTAGCCTTCGAGGTGTTCTTTAAATTTTATCGTTTATCTAGGCACGAACCTCATACCTAAAAAACCGCTTATTGAAACAAAACATTTTTTTCTACCAGATGAATTATTTTCTCTTTAAGGTTTCTATTAAAAGACTGAACGACTTCATGTTGTATGATGAAACGCAAATCGCAAAGGCAATCAGAAGGGCCGAAATTCTTGAACATAATGGAGATAAAGAAAAAGATATCAGTAAGTCGATAAATGGAGTTACAAATAAGACAGATCCAGGAATATTTCTTAATAATGCCACTGCAAAATGGAGTGAAGCCTCAACTGAAAATACGTTAACCAACATAAATCTGAAGGTGAGTTTATAAACATCCATGTTTTAATATTTCTCATTCAGTCGTCTTTTACTTTTTGTCAGTTTGTTATATTCATAAGAGCTTTGATGTCCAGAATATCAATCACCTGAACAAAATAGTTGAAATTCTGCTGATAATTGTTACCTATTTTACTCTCCTTCAATTTTTAAGTCTTTCATAGACGAAATGTCTTAGATAACTTCTGTTAGACCTGGTCATTATTGTTCTGTTCTACTCTTCTATTGCATATGCAATTGGCAATACAACTGAAAGAGGCGACCTTCAATTTTGGAACAGGCACACTTGCAGACCAGTTTCGGGATCCTTAGCCACTCGTCAGTGCAAGATAGTGACCATCATCGACCTAAAGTCGAATCTTTCAGTTGTTTTGCCAATTGCATATGCAAGAAAGTTTCTGTGAAGATTTTTGCACTGACGCCTGTCGGATATAATCCCACGCCGTTCGTGGTATTAGCCAGAGTAATAGTTGTTTTCTGATAGGCGTCAGTTCATTCAACCTACGATGTAGGTTGAATGAACTTGAACATTTAAAGTTCATTTCTTTAGATTTGTTTACTGCCTGTCTTCAAGCATAACCCACTAACTAATAAGAAAATAGACATTTTGGAATCCACTTCAAATACAATACGCTTCTTGGATATGTTCGAATCATTTAAACATTCATGAACCAACACGACTACACGACTAAATAAATGTTTGGACAATATCATGAGTAACATAATTTATAAGCTGAAAGGTGAGATTGTTCTTGTTACATTCTCGAACCATTGGGAACAGTTACTATCATTTGATATGACTAACTTGATTGTAAAATCAGGTATCTGTGAAATATAGATCAATCAATAGGAACATTTCCATTTTCCAGGATTAGATATCTGAAGAAACATTGGCTATTTCCAATATTGAAGATGTAAATGATTTTTATAGTACGTTTTCTCCAATTTTCAGTTATTATTTCAATACAGTGTTTCTTGAATTATACCAAGTGGTAAAATTAGATGAAAAAAACAAACCTTTGGTCACTCCAGAAGTAAAAACAATGTCTCATTACATGACAGATTTGCACTTTATGATTCGAAGTAGTGCCAATAATCAAGACTTAGTAAAATTATACAGGGAGAAGAAAAATATCTTTAAGAAGTTTGTCAATCAAACCATGAAAACTTATAATGGTTGTTTGGTTTTGAGCGTAGTATATAAATGAAAGACTGTTTGGAAGTTGATAAAAATGAGGTTGGCCCAAAAATTTGATCCGTACCTCTTCAAATGTATGATAGGCATAGTCAAGTAGTGTGTGATCCACAGGAAATAGATATTTGCTGAGTAGTTCTCACTAGAACCCAATCAGAACTTGACCAATAAAGAGTACAGTTTGAAGAAAAATGTCCCATTTTCTTTTTTTTTTGAGATGGCAAAGAACTGAAGAAGGTGATGGAAAGCTTGAAAAATCAATTTATCAAGTGGAATTGATGGAATCCTAAGTATTGCTATCAAACCCATCTCGCATGTTATATCTGAACCACTAGCCAATGTCTGTTTTAAATCAGGAATATTTACAAAAACACTAAAGCCTGCAAAAGTCATACCAGTTCAAAAAAAGGTGCCGAAAATGAGTTTGGCAACTGCAGGCAAATATCACTGTTACCAGTGTTTTCGAAGATTCTAGAAAGTTTGATATATAATAGACTACTTGATAACTTACGAAAAAATAACATTCTTGATTCATATCACTATCGATTTCTACCAGGCAAATCAACAGAAAATGCCATTTGCCAGTCCTTGAAGTTTGTGGAAGATTTGATTGATAGATGTGACTTATTGACGGCATTTATTTTGATCTTACAAGAGCCTCCAACTCTCTTGATCATAATATCCTTCTAAATAGACTTAAATGTTATGACTTCAGAGGTGTAGCGTTGAGGCTGTTAAAATCCTTTTCAACTGAAAAAACTTACCAGGTTTTTCTAAATTTCGAAATAGATGCTCATATAAAGGAGTTCTATTCGTCTACCAGAAATATTAATCTGTATGTACCAAGGATCTATTCTTGGACTATTGTTGTTCATATTATATGTGAATGATCTGTCTGAAAATCTGACAATAAAAACTGTGTTTCGAATCGCTGATGACACATCATCTGTAGTATCAACACGAAATCTATGAAATCTTTCAAATAAGGCAACAAAACTGGCCAATGAAATGCTGAACTGGATTGTTATTTTGGAAAAGATCTCCCCAGCAAATAATTTTTTTCCGACACAAAAACGTATTGTGATAATACGATTTGATACAATCTGAGAATACCTCCACATGGATCTAGTTTATTTGAAAGGGGAGCTGAATAAATCTACCAGATCATCTTAGGTCATCTTCAATTGAGTAATATCTCACTTTTATTTACAATTACCCCGATATTGCAGTTCTTTTTATTCATTTTATGCACTTGTTACCTGTTTTTCTTTTAACTTGAGCCTCTAAATGTACTGTGTGATCTGTTGAGATTTATGTATTTATTTATATGCATCATGTATACTAAACCATGTCAATATCCTCTCATCATTATTATTATATTTTCTCTCTATCAAAATGGTCGAAAAACAGCGGAGAAAATTTCAAAACATCAGTTGCATCAATGAAATAATTTAAAAATATTGTGCTTGTTTTCCTCAATTTTTTTATCTTCAAAATATTTGTGTAGCCTTCCTGTTACCAAATTTTTGAAAATATCAAGGATAGGTCTTCAAAAACATTTTTTTAAAGATAATATTTTTACGTTTCTGAAGCTTTGTTAAAATTTTCTCCTTCACTTACGAATGTTCCAAAATTTATTTCAGACAGAATCATTACACTAAACCATTTTCAGATATTTTCTGGCCAACTTCTGGGAGTTATAGGCCCAGTAGGTAGTGGAAAAAGCTCTCTACTCCACGTTATTCTTCAAGAACTCACTTTAATAGAGGGTACCCTCAGAGTCAACGGTGAAATAAGCTACGCTTCCCAAGAACCTTGGCTCTTTGCCGGTACCGTACGTCAGAATATACTTTTTGGATTACCGATGGACAAACTGAGATATAGAACTGTGATAAAAAAATGTGCCTTAGAACGTGATTTTTCTCTGTTGCCTTATGGAGATAAGACGATCGTGGGAGATAGGGGAGTATCGCTGAGTGGAGGGCAGCGAGCAAGAATAAATTTAGCAAGAGCGGTTTATAAACAGGCAGACATTTATCTTTTAGATGATCCGCTTTCGGCCGTTGATACGCATGTTGGAAAAGAATTGTTCGAACAATGCATTACCGGGTACTTGAAAAATAAAATAGTTGTGCTGGTAACCCACCAGATACAGTATCTTCAAGAAGTTGATCACATATTGTATTTAGAAGATGGGAATCCTAAAACTGGTGAGTAATCACTCTAGTATAAAATTTCTGGAAGGTAAAATTGCAAATTTCATAAAACAAGAAGAGCTGGTTTCTTTGTTGGATACTGTTTCAGTTGGTTTCTATATTTTGAATCTGAAGAGAGATTAGGCAACCTAGGTAATTTTTATGAAAGTTCTGAATAAATATAAATAAATAAATATATGCAACTTTCATTAATTGAATGAATGAGTCTACAGTGGTTTTTTAACAACGGTAACTTCAGAGGTGATTCGTTAGGTTCTTTTGAAAAAAGTTAGGTACTAGAACAGGTACTAGTACCTAGAACATATATCCGGAGTTGCTTCATTTCTGAGATACCAAGTGTAGAACTTTAAAAAAAAACGTTTTATAAAATTCAGAATATTCTTGAACCGACTTGATACAGTTATTTGAAGAAGCTTATTATATGCTAACAAGATTGAAATTATTAATTCTAATGGCGTCTCAGTAGGCACAACAGCCAATAATATTCAGAAAAAATAACGACACTGGTTTGTTTTCTGTATCTTTTTAGATCAAGCAATTAAAAATACAACTTGTTAGTCTCTATATCTCTTTCTTCATAAGTATCATCATTTTCAAAAAATTAGGCACCTTAGCTAATTCTGAAAAGAATCTAAGAACTAAATAAAATAGAAAACGAACATTTTCAACCTCAACGTGAATTACAAAATGGCAACTTCTGATAAAATACTCGACTGCAACCAATTTGTCATTGATTTCAGACATTATTCGATGCCCAAAGTCATTCACATCTAGTAGAGGAGTTTTATCAACAAGAGCCTTCGTGCTACCCCATAAATAGAAACCTCAATTATTCATTTCAGCAAAATTTTGGATGGAAATCCCAAGGCTGAATATTTATATATCCTATTACAGCCCTCTATGAAGGTAATAAACATTAGCAAAATCTCGGGCACCTAAAAAGACTAGATATATTACTTTATGAACAGATCGAATTCCCGAAAAACCACTCTCCTCTATATAAAAGTATACGGCCGGATGTACGTTTCGGCACGATCCCACTTGCCATATTCTGCTTGTTAGCTGAACTTGAAACTGAAACTACAATCGTCCTTGCAGTCAATGTATACTTCATTGATGATGTCTGCTGCAGTAGTTGATGAAACGTTTGGTACTACAAGTTCTATTCGACCACTGTTTATCAGTCCAGGTTTTGTTCCCTCTAATCGTGACTCCGGCCATGTAAACCTATGTTCTTATAACTGGAAGGTGGTTCGTGTTAGTTCATTTCGAAAATAAAAACATCTAACCTTTAGATTCCCAAATCAACAACTATTATTTCAGTCCCTAAAATGTTGATACAATAAAATAGCTCTTTACACACTTTACACTCTCATTTTCAATAATGAGAGTTTTTAACAGAAATCGAAGTCTTGAACAACAAAACATTACTTTACTAACAATGCAGTCTTAATGTTTTTCGTATATTCACAGGTACTTTTAGAGAACTTCAAGCTAGTGGTCTGGATTTCACCAAAATGCTTGGAGAAGTAGTACAAGAAGAGGAAAAGAAAGAAGAATCGGAAATATCGCGACAGATGTCCATCAGAAGTATCGCTTCGGTGGAATGTGAAGCTCCGAAAGAAGTTGAAGAACAGAAAGGGAGTGGTTCGATTGATTCCTATGTTTACAAAGCTTACTTCAGCGCTGGTGGCAATTGCTGTATTATATTAGTGTTGTTTTTCTTATTCTTTGCTGCGCAACTTTTCGCAAGTGCAGCAGATTATTTCATAACTTATTGGTAAGTTGAAATTTCTTCAAATATATTCCCATATTCGTTGCACTGGTCGTATAAAAGTTTGACTGTTATGTAAACTTGTAAATGGTTCTGAAACATCACTTAACTCTAACTATCAGTTGCTGTTATTAACTGTTCTTCAGACTTTCACTGAACTGGCTTTTTTATTCTCTACTACGAGGGTAGTCTGAAAAGTTTCCTACCTAACACAGAAACAAGACTTTTTTTTTATTTTCAACACATTTCAACTCTACGCATTTCTCCCAGCGATGCCCCCATCTCTGTAACCTGTCCATATTGTACTCGGCGTTTTTCTTTTCTGCAAAATGATTGTTCACGAAAGTGAACATTTGACGAAAATCTGTTCTCCAAGCGTTATTTTTGGATGAGGGAAGAAAAGTCGCTTGAGGCTAAATTTGGTGACTAAGGCGGATAATCAAGCACTTCAATTCGTGAATTTTCACCATGGCAACCGCTGAGATGTGAGACGGTGCGGTGTCTTTCTGAAACAGGGTTTTCTTTTTTTGCAAACGTTGCCTTTTTTCCGCAAAATCTGCCTTCAACTTGTCAAGTAATGATGCATAGTATGCTCCTGTAATGGTTTCCTCTTTCTGAATATAATCGAGTGAAATAACTCCATGACTCCAAAAAACAGTTTTGTTTTTTTTGGAGCTGGTTCAACCTTTGCAGTCAACTGTTTCAACTATTTTTGTTTAAGACGTATAACTGTGTATCCAAGTTTCATCTACAGGAATTAAACGGTTCCAAAACTCGGATTTATTGCTCCTAAACTGCGCCAAGAATGATGGAAATGTGCCTTCGAACACGTTTTTGGTTTAACGTGAGCAAACGCGGCACCCAACGCGTGGACAGTTTTCTCATGCTTAAATATTGATTCAATATGTAACAAACACGTTCTTTTTGACATGTTCATAAGCTCTTCTATTTCTCTTGCTCCGATTTGGCTGTAGTTTGGCACCATTTGATCAATTTTGGCGATGTTTTTGTCGGTAGTTGCAGTTTTTGAGCTACCAGAGTCCCTACATACAGAATCCAACTCATATCTACATTGCCTTTCAAAAACAAATATTCAATGACATCTCAATACTCGATTTTGTCCATTTTCGTAAAAAGACATCAACTCACTCAAACGATCTTTACATAACAACTGTGCTCCAAAATGGCTAAAACTTTGGTGAGTAACTGTCAACAGATGCACAATAAAATTTACTAGCTTTCATTTACCACCCTCGTATACTATCTACACTGAACTGAACCAACTACACCAAATGATACCCCGTACTAACTTTTACTGATGTACAGATGGTTTGTCTGCCGTTTCAAAAAAATGATCTCTTTTGTATTTTATTTTCCCATTTTAACTTGTTCTTCAGTGTGATATACTAATTGTATTCTCCTCTCTGCACCTACTGTTTCTATGTACTATGTGGATGTGCCTTTTTATATAAAATCTTCACTGCCATATTTCATTTTCTCACACAGCACTTGCTATATAATTATATGTCTGATTTGATTTCCTCAATTCCTTATGAAATAGAAAGTACTTTTATTGGCTGAATGACTCCTCTCATTAATTCCTGACATTGATTTAATGTCCTGTATGCCTTACCAGTAGAGTATGCTTCATCTATTATTTTGATTTTGTATAATAGTTGTTTTTTTTTCAGTAAGGTGTGGTACTTTATTGATTTTTGTTCGAGTTTTTCCCTTTTGAAGGGAGTTGTTTTTGTCATCATGAAAGCATATGTCTACAACTTGAATATTTACTTGTTGGTAATTCTCTTATTATTTGAGTTTGACATTTAGTATATTTTCTTGGTATATAATTCTTGTTATATAACACTATTTTGGCTGTAGAAGGGTTTTGTCCCGACTTCTTTACACAACCAACATTGAAAAAATCTTAATTTTAAGTTTTCAGTTGACTTAGAGTGCTTGTGTAAATGAGATTGACATACTTGAATTTATTCGGAACAAAATATTTGTTAACTTTATTCGATGATTATTACCATCTATCACTTTTATATAAATAATTCGATGATTATTACAATCTATCACTTTTATATAAATACAATGGTTTACTGTATAAAAGTAGTTATGCTCTAAAAATGTAAATAATAATAAAAAAACAGTTTATTAAAGTGTGTTCTTTTTTTTATTGAAGGGTGAATTTAGAACAGGAAGACAATGCCGGAAAGTATATTCTAAATAGCACCTTGGAGAGAACAAACACAACAATAATGCCAACAGAAAGTGCAGAAACGGATTTCTGGCATTTCTCAAGAAACACGTCCATCTATATATACTCAGTTATAATAATCCTGTTAGTTGTAACAACATTGGTGAGGTCATTCGCCTTCTTTTCAATATGCATGAGAGCATCCACAAATCTACATAATAACATGTTTGTAAGTATCACAAGGGCCACAATGCGATTCTTCAACACCAACAGTGCCGGTAGGATCTTGAACAGGTTTTCCAAAGACATGGGCTCCATAGATGAATTGCTACCAGCCGCTTTGATAGACTGCTTACAAATTGGATTGTCACTTCTGGGTATCATTATTGTTGTTGCTGTTGTCAGTCCCTGGTTGATGATACCCACTTTCTTGATTGGTATCGTGTTTTACTTGCTCAGGATATTTTATTTAAGGACTAGTAGAAATGTGAAGCGATTGGAAGGAACAAGTGAGTCCATTACTTTTTTTAACAACTTGACTAGAAAAATAAAAACGAGATTTTCTAATAGGATATAGGAAATATACATAGTAAATTTTTTCCACAAACTTTGCGAAGTATGTATAGTAAATTATTAATCGATTATATAAATTATATGGCGGGACGGTAGCCGGTTGGGTTAGCTGAGTGGTTTTTTCCATTCCTCCAAGTGATATAATTGAATTACGACCTCTGACAGTAAACTGTTATTTCTGTTTTTGGCATTTTCAAGAAATGTTCTCAACCAATACATTTATTAATGTAATTTTTTAGCACGAAGCCCAGTATTCTCCCACCTCAGTGCATCACTTCTTGGCTTAACAACTATAAGGGCTTTTGGAGCAGAGGAAATTTTGACTCAAGAGTTTGACAGTCATCAAGATTTACACAGTTCAGCTTGGTACAGTTTCATATCTACCTCAAGAGCTTTTGGATATTATTTAGATCTGATCTGTATTGTCTACATTACCTTGGTTACATTCAGTTTCCTTCTCATCGGAACAGGTGAGTATTTTCAAGATCACGCCAATGGATCATGCATTTTATAGCTACAAAGGTCACATTTTGAGCTTTTACGAAAAGTAGGCAAGACATTTTTCAAGGAACTTTTATTTAGTTTTTATGTTGGCATCGCAAGCTATGGTCATTAGCCTTGGGTTTTTGATAGGTTACATCCGGAATTACCTAGGGAGCAACATGGCCGTTCGCGGACCTGTCAGTTATATGTAATGTAGCAAAATCTTTTCACTTTCAAAAAACATATCTGGTGGAGGCCGAATTCACACTCATAATCTTTTCATCGTGAGTCATTCACCGCTAAATTATTTTATTGTTTTTCAACATATATGCTTTTGCAGGCGTTTAAACCAATTCTTCAAACATTTTTCTGTTCTGAAGTGGATAAGTATCTGAAAATCATAATTCAGGAAACTTTCAAAAGCTTCTTGCATTAGCAAATTCGGTGACAATTAAAAGAGTCGTTAACCTCAATTCAGGACAATACGAGCAGTAGTCATCAATTCAATTTGTTTTCCATTCAAGTAATCAAACTGACTGAAACCTGGCAATGTCATGGTGGATAGCTGCGCGATGTTTTAGAACGTTTTTCCTAATTTCATCAAAGACTTTTGGCAAATTCATTGTAATAGGGGAGCCAAGCGGGGATTTCGGGATTTACCGGGTACCTTGTACCCGGTTAAGTCCACCAAATATGAGCCCCATATATAAGGCCGCCCGTGAAGGATAAATGATAAGATTAGTAAAAAATGTGATCATCAGAAATTCTCGAGCGCGTCAGATCAAGGTAGGGTGAGTTAATTACATGCTAAGAAGTGACAATTTGAGAGTGACGTAAAGAAAGGGGAGGGCGGCAAAGTTGTAAAAAAATAACGTCATTTCGACATTCTCGAGCGTAGATAACTTTTTTTTTATTTTGAAGGAAATAATTCAAGGATAGCGAAAAATATATAATCTGACGATTTCCGCAGGCCGAAATAACAAAAATTCGTGATACCTATATTTCCCTCTCCGAGTTTCTATTCCTCTATTCTATATTAACTTTTTCTCTATCTATTACTCTCTCACTCTGTTTCCACTCTGAATTCTGTTGCCATGACGCCATCTCAGCTGATCACAAAGACTCGTTCGTGATGAAGATGATGATTAATTAATCAATTGATTATAAAAAATTTATTTTTATTTTTTTTGAGCATTTTTTTAAAATTATTTTCTTATAAAGACAAGTATTCTACTTAAAACACATACACTTATTTATTTGCATGCTATTTCCTGAGCTTTTCAATTAATTAATTCTAACGATTAAAAAAAATATTTTTTTGTCAGATCATGCGAATCCCTCTAGATAATCGTCAGATTATGAGACAGCACGTCTATCACAAACGATTTTGGTCTCACTTCACGAGATTAATTGCTGACGGTCGTACAACCACTACGAAATTTTCTAAACCAATTGTAAACAACTTTTTTCTGGCGAAATTTTATTACCAAAAGTTGAATAAAGTGATATTCACATACATAGATACACTCGAATACAACTAATAATGCTGCACATGCCGTTTTCATAGCCTAATAGAGGTTTATGAAAATAACACATATATAAGACATATAAATTTCTTTCACTTTATTAATGATCGAATTAATTTTTCAGAAAAATTTGGAGGAAATGTTGGTTTAGCAATTACACAAGCGATTGGTTTAACAGGAATGTTCCAATGGGGCATGAGACAATCCACAGAACTTGAAAACCAAATGACATCAGTAGAAAGAGTAATTGAATACAGTTTTATCGAACATGAAGCTGGGCTAGAATCAGCACCAGACAGAAAACCCAAAGATTCATGGCCAGAAGAAGGACGACTAGAGTTCAAACACGTCTTTTTGAAATATTTTCCACAAGATCCTTTCGTTTTGAAAGACTTGAACTTCATAATCAATCCAAGAGAAAAAATTGGAATAGTTGGAAGAACAGGGGCTGGAAAATCTTCATTAATTAATGCTATTTTCCAACTGACGGACACAGTTGGTGAGATTCTAATAGATGGTGTTAATATTTCGTTCATCGGCCTGCATGACTTGCGTTCAAAAATTTCCATTATTCCACAAGAACCTGTTCTATTTTCTGGTACCATGAGAAAAAATTTGGATCCTTTTGATGAGTATTCCGGTGAGTAGTTCTCATTGTTGTTCAAATATATAGGAATTGGGTATACATTTCATATGTTTTTATTTATTTTTTTTGAAAAATGAGAATTGCAACTTCATTCTATGTTTTCATATCACTTTCATTTGTATCGTCCTACAAGTTCATCTTCAAACGAATACAATACAAGAGTTTATTTGTATTAGTTAAAATAAAAGAGGTATAAAAAACATAGGAAGTTTATTTGTATTAGTTACAAATAAAAGAGGTAGGAGACCTAGGTGTACCGCAGAGATCGGTTTTGGGTCCGCTTTTGTTCGTTATTTACATCAATGATTTTTACAACTATATGAAGCCATGTCACAGTGTACTGTTTGCGATACATCCTTGATATAC
>WOGO01000583.1:0-22406 GCA_015342085.1 Leptinotarsa defecta | reverse complement strand
TTCAATCTGAAATTAAAATAAATATCATTGAATATTACTTACTTGCAGGTATCGCACTGATGATGGCGTAACAGCCGAAAGAGCTTTGCAATTTACAAATAGAAAAGTCTCACATCAATAATGTCGAGTCTAGTCCTGATAAATAAAACTGAAATTTTAAATCAATCTTCTCAGGATTTATTAGAAATTATTTGTAATAATTGAAATGAACATGCATTGAAGTAAATTTCATTGCAGTTAACGTAACGTAACAGTAGCAGTAACAGTAAAAAATTTATCCGATGAAAAGAATAGAATAGAATAGAATTGAATTTATTCCACTACGTTACATATAAAAATGATTGTAGCAAGTCAATACAAGCAATTGAATTCAAACGCCGGGGCACTAGAATATAAGTGATGGATAAATAAAAACATATAGATTATATAAGTTCGATAATGTTACTCAGTTGTCAAAGTAATCAAGTCATGGAAGATTCACGTGAGTGTTTCAGATATTCATCTTCAGAGTAGAAACAATGTATCAAAAAATACTTTTTCAGAGCTTTCTTGAACATGGACAAACTAAGATTTTTATACTTCTTGGGTAGGTTATTATAAAGCGTATAATCAAGACTATTTTTTTGGGATTTATTTTTTCGAAAATAATTTGTTCGAATTTTATCGGCATGCCTGGTATTATAAGTGTGAATATCCGACTGTATCAAGAGACAGTTCGACTCCTTCTTTATTTCAATAAGTGCATTGAACAAATATATACTTGGTATAGGCATTATTTTCATCTGAAAAAATATGGGTTTGCGATGATCTCTCAAACCGGCATCAGCAATAATTCTCATTGCTTTTTTTTGTAATTTGAACATTTTTTTCAGCACCAGTAGAATTACCCCAAAGAAGGACACCATAACTGATAAGGGAATGAAAAAGAGAAAAATACGTTGTCTTCAGCGTGCTAAAGCTGACAACATTTTTTATTTGACGAAGGATGAAAACTGTAGTACATAATTTACTTTTAAGCTGTTCAATATGACATACCCAGCTGAGAGTGCTGTCCAAATATATACCCAGTAATTTAACACTGTCAACATTAGATGTGGCGTTGCTGCTTGAAAAATGAAGACTCTGTGACTTTTCACTATTTAGTTTGAGACCATTTGCCAAAAACCAATTTTCAGCCCTATCATCCACCTCTTTGGATATTCTTGTGAGTTCTGATAGTTCTCTATCTGAATATATAAATGTCGTATCGTCGGCAAATAGTACGGTGCTAAATGGTTGCATGAATTTACTGATGTCATTAACATAAATTATAAATAGCAGGGGTCCCAGTACTGACCCCTGCGGAACGCCATACTTTACATGTTCAAATTTTGAAACTTTGTTGTTTACACTAACGGCTTGATATCTACTTGACAGGTATGATTTCATAAGGGAAAGTGCAACTCCCCTCACTCCATAATAGCTTAGTTTTTCTAATAGTATTTCATGAGAAATGCAGTCAAAGGCCTTTGAAAGGTCACAGAGCTTAATTGCTGTGAGATTACCTTGCTCAAGACCCTTGACTACATTAGTGACCACGCTAAGAACAGCCTGAGCTGTAGAACAATTTCTGCGAAAACCAAATTGTAACTTGTCAAAAAAGTTATTTGTCTCAAAATATGCATAAATACGTTATTTCAAAATTTTCTCGATGATTTTAGAAAGTATAGATATGATGGAGATAGGTCTATAGTTTTCAGCTAGACTTGGATTGCCATTTTTAAATAGTGGAAGGACTTTAGAAAATTTGAATGCATCCGGAAAAATGCCGGTACTAAATATCAAGTTTACAAGTAGGGTGAAGGGTTTCAAAATAATGCTGGTAGTTTCTTCAATTATTGTACTATTTATTTCATCGGAGTCTAAACATTTGGAATTTTTTAGGAAGATTATTGGGAGATTATTTAGGGAGATTATATTTACTATTTTCATTTTTTCTCTTATCTAAGAAAGTTATATTCGCCTATACAACTTTCTCCACATGAACATGGTGAATTTCGGGTTGAATTCGTGTCAAAAGTGATCTTAATGTGTTGGTATTTCTGAAAGTTTTTTGAACGATTTGCACATTTTTATATGAAAATTAAGGAGTAGGAAGCCAGTACCTTTTCTTTTTCATAACATTTCTCTCTCCTGAAAATGTCAAAAAGTCGTTTCATAATATACATTCAACTAATGCGGCTCGATATCTCAGACAAACCGGGATTATAAGGTTGTGCGGTATGGGTATTGTTGTTGGATTTGTGGTGATTGTGGGATCTGTATATTTTGTGTATTGCTTTTACCAACTTCTTTGAGGGCTCTTCCGATAAACTGCTCCGGATATGCGTTTTGCTCCTTATCTTTTTCAAAGATAGTGATTTTCTCTTCCATATTATGAACTACGACATGTTAAATCAAATATCATACATTCCCTTCCGTGATGAAGAGATCTGGAATTGGTGACCATTTCAGAAATATAAAGCCCCGTGGCTTTTGCTTTAAAAAAATTATCAAGAAAAGCCAAGTATATTTCAGATTTATTTATTCGAAAGTATTTTCATTTTGAGTTGACCGTGTTCAATGTAAGTATAATTTTACTTCTTTTTTTATATATTTTCTAGCAATCCTATGAATGTTATCTGAGTCAATTAGATAACGAATATTTGGAGTAGAAGAAAGTGCTTTTTGTATAATTCAATGTTCATATAAAAGTAGTAGTATTTTGTTTTGTAATGCAATGCTCATATGTAAATAGTTGTTTGAAGAGTTGATTCTTTCATTTTGTGTCTGAAAGTTACTTTGCATGTTCTACACATCTTTGTTAGGAGTTTATTTTGGATATAATTGCTTTTTTCCTTTCTTTGAATGTTCTTCACTATTTTTGTATGAAGATGAAAAATTGGAGAGCTCAAATTAAAAAAAAAAATAAAAAAATTATCTCTCGTAAAAATATATTCAATTCAATTCAAAAATATATTCATCTCTTCAAAGAAGTATAATATATATTGAACCGCGTCTGTAGTTTTCATCTTTTCGAAGGTTCGGCTTCTGCTCCGAAGCCATTTTCAAAAACCACTTGAAACTAAAGTCACATGACTCGACGACGGGGTCATAATCTAGCTGACCCCCAAGTCTCGTCACTGGCTTTGTTATTTCTCTGTTCAGTTCCAAGTGAATACTGTTCACTCCAAACTGACCCAGCTGACGCCGTGGAGAAAACTGAAGTAAAACAATCAGGAACCACTGCAACGTCTTTCTTTCGTGAGATTCGTCGCAAGTAACTTCCCGTATATGATAATCTTCTTTCATTTGGTCGGGACGACCATCGATAGTCCGGTTTCGGAGTACTATGCAGCTCTCCCTTTGCTGATTATTTTCATTTCGTAACTTCTTTGACATATGTCAAAGTAGTTTTGAAATGTAAATTAGGTCAATATTGTTGATTGACTTCCCAAACATCCGACATCAGTCTGTTGTTATTTTCCCACAATCCATATTTTTCTTCAAGGCGGGTAGGTAGCTAAGTACGATCCTTTTTAGAGGTTCTATTTGAAACACACTTCTCTCCATATATCAGAATATACGCTGATTCTTTTAGAGTGGGGTTTTTGACAATTATTATCGTCTTGTTCCATTCAACTCTATGTCCACCACCTGATTTCAAAATGTGTTTTTGACAATTTCACTATCGTTAATTGTCTATTTCTGATGTAATCTCGATGATCATATTCTCACGCATTTTCGATGGTCTCCATGTTTCATCAATATAACTTCCACAATAAGAACAAAGTATTCAATGAATGCATTTTTTGTTTCCTTATGTGCTGTTGGGTTTTGTTTGTGTGAGTATAGATCTTGTTTTACAAAAATTTCCAACATCATATGTATTTCCAGTTCGTCTCATCTATTCAGATAGACCTGAAATGTTAGGTATAACGTCATTTGTGAACATTTCCAGTGGATATTGAGTCGTAAGTTTTTGAGTTGGAGGTTGTTGAATTTATGATGCTGTTTGTAAGGTCATTTGGTTTTAACTAACTATTTATTTTATATTGCAGCAATCGTTGAATTCATTTGGAAAATCAAGGTTAGTCTTCTCTTTCAGAACATTTTTTATAATTGAAATTCTTGTTTTTGCTCTGTTATGATCACGAATAATTATACTTTTTTAACGATTTCTCCACTACACGATTTGACGTGTAGTGGAGATATTCATTAGTATGTGTTTTCTCTCGATAAATATAATTACGAGAAAGGTATGGGCCGCAATGTGTTATTGATTTCAAATCAGGTACCCACAGCAGTTTAACATTCCTTGTGGGTGAAGGGCAACAAGATCATCCCTCAGAATGATTTTTTTAAGTTCATGGTTTGAAAGAATAACTGCTAGAGCTGTTCATACTATGGTAAGAGAAATAATCTATCTGTTTGAAAGTTGTTGATAATGTTTCATGATGAATTCCACTAATTCAGACTAATTTAAACAGATAATTTGAAATACTAAAAAAAAACAAATAGAATGAAAAATTTAAATAAACAGCTAGAAATAACAATTTTTTTAAGCAATAAACCGTGAAATGAAATGAAAATAAAATAAGTTCTACCAGACCTTGGAAACACATCGAGAAGGGTGTTCCGCTGAGGCCAATCATGAGTTCCAGAAACTCAGCTACTCGAAATTTGTTCCGATTTTTTCTTTCGATGATATAACCACTATATGGACAAAAATCATCTTTTGAATAAAGTTATCTTTCGTGAAGAATTTATAGCATTTTGTTGAATTTCTAGATACAATCGAAGTCACGAAGCAGGATAAATTAATCAGTTTCATCGTGGAAAGCCTTCATTCCAATGTTTCTTTCGAAAAAGCACTTCAAATCATACAGACGAAGCTATCCGAAGACGAATACCTGAAAATTTAACGAACTTACTTATAGAAGTAATCATGGAATTACTAGCATGTTGTGTACGGAATTGATATTTCCAACTGAAGAACAAATTCTTCACGCATGCTGAGGAACTGCCAATAAGATCTCCACGTTTACAAGTTATAGCCAACATTTATATGGAGTGGTTTGAAACTCTGGCAATTGAAGAAGCCCACAAGAAGCCCACGAGAAAAATTGACGATGCCTTCATAGTATGAAACCATGGGAATATAGATCTAGACACCTCTCTTGAGGAAATCAATAGCATAAAACTTTCGTCACCTTTCCAGTGGAGGAAAAAATCCATAACGATTTGGCATTCTCAGACGTATCAGTGGAGAGGACTACCACAAAGAGGAAAACATATGTATAACGAAAACTCACAAGGGACAGTATCTAAATCACGAATCCAACCACCATCAATCTTCCAGAATAGAAATTATAAAGACTCTAGTGGATCGTGCTTTCCGGCTCTGTAATACGAAGGAAGGTCTTGAGAAGGAATTAGGCATCTTCAACAAAGATTTTCCATGAAATGCTTACTCCAAAGTGCTGTTGTAACAAACTCTGGCTATAAGATAGCAAGAGTCTTACAAGAAAGATAAGCAATCACAGTGCTTGGCCTTTCCTACATCAGAGAATTGTCAGAAAGGATAAGAAAAATTGGGACAAAGAACAACTTTAGAACCCGCCTCAGATCTGAAAACACCATGCGTAACCGCCTCACGAAAACCAGGCCACCAAACGCGGGCTGCGATTCCAAGAATTGCATTTACCGTATACCCTATAAGTGCGGCAAATCTTATTTCGGTGAAACTGCGAAGCCATTGGAAGTCCGCATTGTCAGGCACAAGAGACACACACAGTGATAAGAAAGCAGCAAATCGGGAATATCAGAACATGTTTGGACTCATCAATATAACATCAAGTGGTCCGAAGTTGGGATCATCCACAGGGAGGAATATTGGTTTAGGAGGGAGTTTGAAGAAGTTGTCCAACGATGTATTGAGCCAAGCTAGCGTATAAATACGGAACATATGGAAACCTTGGATCAAGCAGAAAAACGGGAAATTCCCACTAAACCGGTGAAGCGAAGAGAGGGAAGAAGGGATAGGTGAAAGCTTTTGAATGACTTTTAAATGGATATCTCTTGGGAGAATATTCCAGTAATCATATGAAAACGTCGTGAAAAAACTTAGTTTGACATTATTTTCAATTTTTCCATTCCAATTTCATTCGTTCGATTATTTAAATTTTTTGCTTATTTTTATTTGATATAAATCTCATTTCCTGCCCAATGCAATTATTATTTTCAGCTATTCATTTCAAGTTTCAATTACATTCGTTTTTTCTGGAATAAAAATAGCTGCGTAAACGCAAGCGAAACATATCAAGTACTTTCTTGGTTTTTCTCATTTTGTCTTCAATCGAGGACCACCTGCCCGGTACTGACGATGCCCAATAGGCTGAAACAGCTGTATACCGGTGGCTCTTGAACTGAAATAAATATGGAATTAATCAAAAAGTACTAATCTATTCATCTTTTGATTTTCATGGAATTATTTTCCAGCAGATTGACTTGACTTGATGAAGCTCCTGGCTGGTCGACTTCGAGAACATGACAATTCGAAAAGAATATTTTATCATTGTTTGTCGATATTGAATTGTCTCAATTCATTTTGTAATCTATTTACCATCATTTTGGTTCTTTGTTGAATCAATCTATACTGATTGATTTTTGTAGATAATAAATGAGTACTGTTTGATCATTCAAATTATGACCCCAAAAACTTGATAAGTTGAACCAAAATGGATCAAAATTAGCCAGAATCGAATTGTCGAATTTATTCGAAATATTTTCAATAGTGCCTGAATTCGAAGGCAATCAAATATTTTTCAACACATTCCTAAATGCTTGTAACTGTGCATATCACATGGACACAGCTGACCAACGCGATCTATCAGTTATCCATATGAAAAACAAACTAAGAAGTAGAGCAGCGCAATTGATGTGTTCAAGAAATCCTGGAACTCTGAAATCAAACATTCATTGAGTTTATATTTTGGAGACTCTAGAGATTTAACATCATTAATCCATGATCTCCAGCGTATCAAACAACTTCCGAATGGAACACTTTTTATATTTTTCAATCATTTTCAAGTCCACGATGCCAAAATGCAGGCACTTGTACAATAATCCATTCTTTCTGCGGAAGAGAATCACGCGCAATCCGCATAGATTGAAACAACGGCATTGAATACGCTTTCAACCGGACTAGATCTGCGAATAGGTCAAGTTATCTGTGCCTTCAATCCAGCAGATATACTTAAATTAGGAGAGAAATGCAAAATGAAAGACCCAATCAAACAGTTCCTTAACAAAAAATCAGATGAAACCCCTATCTACCATTCCAAAGAACTCCAAATTAATTATCAATATTCCAACCCAAACTTCGCAAGACCAAACCCTCAACCCAATCAAAATTTTTCAAGTCAAATATACCCTTAAACCAATCAAAATTTTCCGAGACCAAACTTTCAACTAAACTCTCAGCTAGACAAATCCCAGACCAATCAGAACTAAATTCAACCTCAATCTCAAAACCAATTAAGACCACCCGAAATTTAAAGAAACACGATTTATCTTGTCAATTTCAATCAAAATCAAAGAGCCCATTTCATGATATCAATCTCAAGTTTATCATAAAATTGATGATCAAGACTATCATACAGCTGAAAGCTATAACTATCAATCCAACGATTACTACTCTACCGATAATGACTATGAATACTTCACCTCTAGTAAACAAGGTTAGCATTACAATCAAATTCAAACACCTGAAGATTCATCAATGTACCAGGATTTTTTTCACTCCCAAATACGAATCATCCACCTATTCAACCCCAGACAATCAACAAACAATCGATCGACCCTATATAAGAAGTTCAATTCAACATTCAGTCCCGGAATATACAAGACTTCAACCCGGACGCGAACTTCCTACAACAAATTTTCATGTAAACGCTATGCTTTCAATGAATTAGAAGATTCTGTACTACATCAAAGACTCTTCCAATACTTTTAAAATCCTCATCGATACAGGTGCAGTAATATCCATTTTCAAAACCAAAATGTTCGAAAAATATCCTGTTAGATATCCTCAAAATGTCACTCTACAAGGTATCACTTACCAGAAAATTGTCGTGAATGAATCCACTCTAATAAATTTCACTCAAAACGGTTCACACAAAGTCTTCATCTACGACCTAGATATCGACTCGGACAGTTTACTTGGATCTGACTTTCTTGTACATTACAATTGTATAATTGATCAGAAAAATAAACAACTCATAAAACATTTTGAAACATTTTGTTCATCAAAGTTTCAGACACAAATGACCATATACATACTGAAAAACCGAATCAAATTCAAATAGAACCCCAAATGGAGAAAATATTCAAATAACATTGCGATCTCGAGAACACTGAAGCTATACTGTTAGCTGAAGAAAAAGACATAGTAAGAATTGCCAATGCCATAGTCAAAATTGAAGAAAACGGCATGTTTTATACTTTTATCGTGAATACAAACGCGATGCCAAAGTGAATTGATTTTTCTGAAATAAAACTCGAACCTCGAAATTTTCAAACATTATTGAGTCATTTTCCCAAAACAAACCTCATATTGCCTGTATCCAAGAAATAAAAACGCAATTAAGAACCGAAAATCTGAACGAAGAGGAACACCTATCAATAACTGATTTATATCTCCAATTCGAAGATATCTTCTATTCAGAAGGAGATAATATCACTTTTACCAACGAAATAAAGCATACCATTGACACCAAGGATGCTAGACCCGTCTTTACGAAATCCTACAGGTACACACAGGTACACAAGAAGGAAATAAAAACACAAATAACCAAAATGCTAAGTCAGGGCATTATTTAGCCATCAGTATCCCCATCGCCATCCCCAGTTTGGGTTGTACCCAAAAAAATACATGTTTACGGTAAACAGAAGTTCGATTACCGAAAACTCAATGAGCTAACGGTTGACGACAAATACCCATTACCAAACATTTCGAACCTCCTTGAACAGCTTGGTTAATGCGAATATTTCACCACGCTTGATATCACCTCCGGATATCATCAAATGGAAATCGAACCCAAAGATATTCCCAAAACTGCTTTCCCATAGACAATGGGTACTACGATTTTGTTCGTATGTCATTCGGCTTGGGGAACATTACAGATAGTTATGGATAATGTTTTTCTAGATATACATAAATGACGTCATCGTATATTCTCCTACCATCCATGAGCACATAGCAAGGTTAACCGAAGTATTCAAAAGACTTTGAGAATCGAACCTGAAAATAATAATATATATCCATTATTACCCAAAATGGAGTCCAACCCAATCCAACAAAAATTGAATCATCCAAAATTTCCCGCAACCAACAATCCGAAGAGAAATATTTTTTTATGTTTAGCTGGATACTATAAACGATTAACTTGTAATTTCGCCAAAATTTCGAAACCTGCAACCAAATTACTACAAAACTATATCCCCTTCAAATTTGACACTGAATGCAGACAAGAATTCGGAAAACTTAAACATTCACTCATAACGAGCTCAAGTATCCTATTTTGAGGAACCGTTCTTGCTTACCACTGATCCCATAGCGTTTACAATTGGTGTCATTTCATTGCTAAGTCCCATTGGCAAAGATCTTTCAGTAGCATATGCACTTTATAGTGTAGAATCGGAGTACTCTACAATAGGGCAGTGAAGCATTTTCGCCTATATCATTTCAGACGAAAATTCTGATTATTCACCGATCATAGACCCATCACCTGACTTTTTTCAATAAAAGACCCTGGTAGTACGCTGGCACGCTAGCGACTCAAACTCGAATGGTATGATTATCAGATAGAATGAAAAGCTTGCAAAACTAACAAAAATGCATTTGCACTACCCGAATCAAAGTCAACTACTTTAAAGAATGCGCAAATTTCCATACACGCATCTAACGAAAACGAAATCGAAGTAAAAGCAGACCTTGAAGTAAATGATAACCCTAACGAAAACAACCCGGATGAAAATAACAACCCTGAAAAAATAATAATCCTGAAGGAAACGACGACTCCGAAAACGAAATACCCATAGAAACGATTCAAGAAGAATTCAATGCATTTGTTGATCTATATACATCAAAATCTCTAATCGATTATTCTAAAATAGAGTTCGATAATTCCCAACTATTTGATAAACATCATGGACACATTGTCATCGAAGACGTCTTCGAAGAACACCCAGAGTTTTGTAATGACAGAATCAATATACTTTCTAGCAAATCAGTCAAAGATCGTAAATACCACATCAATCATCTTCTTTTTGATCCTGAATCTGTTTCCGAACACATATTATATATAATTCATAAATCACAAAATGAATCTTATAAAAACTTTTTCAAGTTGAAAACAAGTACCATATTAGAAATATTTCCATTTATTTTTGCTGACAAAGAAATCAAACAAAAAGTCTGTAAAATCCTAACGACATCTCCTGACCCTGATCAAATTCCAATAATCATCGACCGATCAATGTCATTCAGGAAAATTAAATTTATACCGTGCATTAATGAAACCTTCAGAAGAGTGAAACAGAAATACAACTGGCAAGATCTCATTGAAGATGTCAAAATTTTGTGAAAAACTGCAATATTTGTCGAAAAAACCTTAGCATACCTCTTGCCTGCTGACACCGCTGTCTAAATATTATAAATGGACCTTGCGAGGCGAAATGAGGGTCCAGTTACCATTTAGAATAATATGTTAAGTATTCATTGTAGTTTTGTATTTGTCTTTGTAGCGACATTTTTCATTGTTTGTTCAAGTCAAGTTTGTATTTGAAAATAAAATGTTTTTGAAAAGTCATATTCAAAAGAGTGAATAAGTATAACATATATGATTTGAAACAATACATAATACTCGACATTCATTGACACCTTTCACAACTAACGTTATACCTCACATTCCAGGACTATCTGAAAATATTAGACGAATTGGAATTATGTTATAACTTCTTGCAGAACAAGATCTATACTCCCACAAAAAAAGCCAATAACACAGAAAAAAAATTTCATTCATGAGATAACTTGTTCGTGTTGTGGAAGTTATATCGGTGAAACTTTGAGTCCATTGAAGATGCATGAAAATGAGCATCGAGATTACATCAGGAATAGACAATTAACAATGAACACATTTTGAATCAAGACGAGAATGATTGCCAATAAACTTCACTCTGAAAGAATCAGCGTATATACACATATCTGGAGAGCAGTGAATTTCAAACAGCACCACAGAAATCAACAAAATTGACATATTTCGATAATCCTTCGACATTTGTCGAAGAAGTTGAGATATAAAAATTATCAGCAAAGGAAGAGCTGCATTTTTTTAATTTCTGTAGACGGAGGCAGATTTTGCTCTTCGTAACATTAAGATGAGTACTCACTGTATGATTTCAATTTTTTTTTCATAAATAAATTCGTGAATTCAACGAATCCTTATATACTTCCCAAAGCCTGATATGGATTTATTCAAACATTGAAAAATATGACCAATGTAGATCCAAAGTAAGTAAATTCACTGAAAAAATACAACTACAATTGTTCCGCAAGACTCACACTCAGAGATCTGTTTTCTTTTTGGTCCAAAACTCTACAATATACTCCCAGCACCTCTGAAAAATATCAAGACTCTTTCCAAATTGAAAAAAATCAAAATTATACCTTGCTGAAAACACAACAATGTTTAATATCTTTTGAATCCGCTAATACAAAACTGACACAAGTTTATCATATTATACGAAAATTCCAAGGAGTATTCATTCATAAAATACCCGCTCTCACTCCTTTCTTTGGTCCATTGCATTTACCTTCTCTCTCCTATATATTATATAACCTATAATATGAAAACTTTTTGTTTCGTTTTCTATAATCATAAGGATTCATTCACATTGGAAGAATTGGCACAATACAAGCATATTCTATGCTTAGGTGTAATTCTCGACTTTTTGACGAATTCAAAATAGCACATAAAGTAGTTATTCATGTAATTATTCAACTTGTACTATTTGTTGGTAATAATATGCGTATGGTCTGTTGTCAGAAGTCAGACATCAAAATTATTTAATAAATAAAGTTGTGTAAGATTGTGTAATAATAGATATCAATTGATGATTTCAAATCCATGCCTGTTTACTTCAACATAGCATCCGAAAGAAGAGCTGAAGATGTGGAATAATGAGCAGATGAGCAAATGACAATTGAACATGGTGCATACCTGCTTTACTCTATCATAATTCTCATCAGGAACATCCACCTTAGGTGGTATATTCGAACAATTTGATTTATAAATTGGTGAATCTAACGTTCATTACGTGGTGGGAGATGATCATGATAAATGAGGATTGAAACTTCTTTCATTTTGTACCACTTTGAGTTTGGAAATGTACATGTAGGACGTAACTGCAATACCGTTAATTATGAATAGAAAGTGGTATGAAAACATAAAAAGCTCCAATTTATATTTTTCAATTCAATTTATCTGAAAAATCAATGAAGCTATACGTAAAAACACCTTTCTCCCTCATAAGTTGAAATTTATGAATTTTCAAAAAATATTTTCTCATTTTCACAAAATGTTTTCCATCTGAATTATCGTCCAACTCATTTTCCTATTTCGATCCAATTTGTTTTCCATAAATAAATAATTCGTGAAAGAAACATATTTCTCTTTATTTGAGCGATGACATCCAACTTACTTCTGTGAACAACCAACAACCAACTGAGATCATGGAAATCTATCAGAAGGAAGTTGGTCAATTTGAAGTTGAGGTTGCAAACGGAATGTGTAGCTTAATTTTCATTTTATGTGAGATGACAGTGGTCACGTACTTCAATATCATCTTCTTCAAGTGTCTTTCCACATATGCCACATGTAGTAGCAATAATTGAATGATGCTCTTTCTCAGCAGTCAAAAGGCTCATTGAAACGACATTTTTCAAATATTTGTGATATATAACAGTGACGACAGTATCCAAGTTCAAGACGAATAATTTATGTGCATCGACCCCTTTCATATAATACGAATTCAGAAATAGAACCATCAAAAGAAAAATTCATGTTTCAGGAAGATGAGTTTGAGTTTTCTGAGAGTTGACAGGGTTTAACTCATTTGTATGCACTGATTTCAGAATTGATACGTAATCAGCGTATACAACTAATTGAACTCTCAGATATTTCTTGATAATTTCAAATTTCAAAGAAGGCACCAAGTTGGTGGTGAAACGCGCGTTGAAGGAAGTATTTCAGTTCGAGTTTTTGGGAAAATGCTTGTATTGAATTTGATCTACGCCGAAGCTTCCAGTTATCCCTTCACATTTTTCATAAAATCAGATAAAGATCATTAAAATAGTCATGAACGAACACGAATTCATTTCAAAGAGTAGTACAAAAACTTGCTCAAATCATATGTCCTGCAAAACATCTGATAATAGTAGAAATCACAAACCATTTGTTGTAGAAAATGATCATCGATGACTTTCCACTTATTGTTGTTGGAAATTTAGGTGGTTCAGAATGTGCTGAAGAATCCGAAAAAAACAACATTACGTCATTACCAGAACTAAATCAAATGTTGAGAGTTAATTCTGGTGTAGATATTTCGTCATGACTAAAAAAAAGTTCTAAGAGCAACAGACAGTGATTGATACCACTCAAAAAAATCTCAGCTTATCATTCCAAAATTAATTCAACCGGCTCGACCTAATTTCAAGGTGGTATGTTTCCTGATGAAGCAAACACTTTTGGTATGTTATATTTCAGGAAATTCAAGAATGAAGAAGTATGGTATGGAAACCGTTATGTTGAATTTACCAGTAAAAATATTGATTAAAGCATTTACGATTGCTCGAAACGACAATAGCCTTGACATATATGAGATTATCGTTTTCGTTGGTTTCCGGTTGGCGTGGTCGAAGCTCTCATTTCTGCCGTATCACTTATAGTGTTGATTTTCCACGCACTTTCTGTAATGGCGAATTCGCGCGATTTGGCTTGGTTTTGGCGCTTTTCAATGCTCCAGATCTTTGGTAGATATGTAGGTACTCTCTTCTTCTCTGTTGAAGTTCCCTTGAAAGAGGAAGAGAGAGCGTATCTACCGAAGATTTGGCACACAGCATTGAAAAGCACCAAAACGGAGTCGAGTCAACCAAATCGCGGGGAAAGTACGCGCGAACCCGCGATTACAAAAAAAGGCGAAAAAATCAGCAATATAAATGACACCGCAGATATGATTGCTTCAGTTTCAGGTGACAAGTCAAGAAAAGTACTTCGACCACGCCACTGAAGATGACTGCCGTAGTTACAGTTGAATCGTTCAGAGATTACAACCAAAGAATACTAAGGCAAAAACCTGGAAATCAACCAAAACATTGACGTCGGGCGTGAAAACCTACATTCCTATACATGTAAGAATATTGTTCTGTAATGTAAGATATCATCAACGATTTTCATGAATTAGTATTTGTCAATAGACTGAAAATATTAGAGGGGCAAACCAAAGTTCGAAGAATACCAGACCGGGGTTTATACCGTTCAATAAAAAAGTATCTTGGCTTATCATTTCAAAATGAATTCAACCGAGTTGACCTAATTTCAACGTATAGTTCGTAGTATGATTCCTGTTGAAAAAAACGCTTGTGGTATGAATATATTTCAAAAAAAAAAATGCAATACATTGGTTGAAAAATGAGTCGGTATAGCATGGAAAGCGGTATGCTGAATTCACCAGTAAAAAAGGTCTGATTATAAGTACCTACCATAGTTCAAAGGATCTGCTCAAAACTAGATTATCCTTGAGGTATATGAGACTATCGTCCTGTAATGTGAGATATCATTGATGATTATCCTGAATTAGTATTGTCAATAATCTGGAAATATTAGAGGGGCAAACCAAAGTTCGAAGAGCAACAAGCAGTGGTTGATACCGTTCAACAGAAAAGTATCTTGGCTTATCATTCCAGAATTAACTACTTTCAACGTATAGTTCGTGGTATGTTTTCTGATGGAGTGAACGCTTGTGCCATGTTATATTTCAGATTTTTCTCAATAAATTGATTGAAGAATGAATCAGTACGGTAGATGGTAGATGCTGATCCCACCAGGCATCGCCCGGTAAGATATCATCGCAATGACTAAGGCGGCGTGAAATTGCTTACAGGCTAACATTTCGTAGCTGTGTCACTGTTTTCGACTTCATGGATGGCAATATAGAAAAAATAGCATGATGGCGCTCCTAGGGTCAAAATAGTCCAGAGGTAAAATGGCTCCCCCATCGGATTTCCAGTTGGGGGCTGATTCGAGAGCATCATCCTGCAGAAGTTATTCGAAAACCACTATTTCTGACAGTCAACAGGGACTTCTTGACATCGGTCCAAATGGAAATAGCATGGTAATTGCAATTGCTGAGAGGCCCACTAGCAACTTCAAAACCGATTTCTGCAACACCAGAGGCCTCAACTTGAATATGAACTCAGTTCACCAACATCTGCAAACAAATAGTCCTCATATTCTCACACTCACGGAAATCAAAGTCAGGGCTTCAATTTTCTGTATACCACCTATGATTTCCAATCCAGATTCAGAAGTAACTCTGGAATATCTCTTTTTATCGGAAATGATCTCTCCTGTTAACGAGAGGAAATGATAGAACCACCAAGCGATACACAATATAGAACACTATTCTCTTCACTTTCAAACGTCATTGACTTCGTGCAAATCAATCATCCCAGTGCCAAAATTTCCATATACGGTGACTTCAATGTCCACAATATCGAATGGCTCAAATTTTCGAATATCAGCGACGAACAAGGTCGCGAAGCTGCGGACTCATTTTGATTATAAATGAGTCATTCGGGATTCCTGACTGTAGTGGAGAATATTCTAGTCTTCTGGATCCATATCTAACAACCAATTCAGAAATTTATACAGTCACCGTAAGGTCTCCATTGGGATCTTCCGATCACGAATTCATTGCAGTATTAAGTGAATTACCGATAAATGTTGGGGAAGAATCTAGACCGCCCAAAATTTGGCATTACAGATACGTGAGTAGGAGGATCTTCAAGACCATTTCCAAAATTTTTGCTGACTAGATATTTGTTACATCTCTGAAGATTAATTCATTTATACTTCTGAACTTACAGAAGTTATTTTATCATACATGGTTGCATATATTCCTTTTTCAATGAAACGAAATTTTACTGGCAAACCTTGGTTCAACAACTATAGACTATAGAATAATTATAGACCAGTCGCTTTGCTATCAGTGATATCAAAAATCATAGAGGAAGCTGTAAACCATCATTTCCTCATATATTTGGAAGGCTTCAACATCTTGAGCGTTCATTAATATGGCTTTCGGACACAAAGACCTTTAATCGTCTGTCACCCATATTTGGAATAGAGCAATCTAGAAACATGGGTCAAAAGATGTTGCACTTCATATTTTTACGTCTTTTGAACGTGTGTGGTATGATGCTTTGCTGGTCAAACTTCGATGCTATGTCTCTGTAGCTTCTTGGAAGAACGTTCCCTGCAAGTGGCCGTCGACGGATATCTCTCAAATACTTTTACTATCAACGCTAGTGTTCCCCAGGAATCTATGATGTCTCCAACTCTCTTCATATCGTATATCAATAACTCGTAGAAAAAAAACAAGAATCCAATATATTGCTTTGCTGAAGACAGCACACTTGTTTCGTCACCGGCAGCAGAAGGTTCCATATCTTGAAGAGGTACTTTGTAGGTATGTGTGGCATATATCCATTGAAAAAACAACGACTAATTCAGCTTAATGTTGCTCAGATAGTCGAAGTAGAACCATCGGGTACCTGTGCAACGAGTGTTTGCCACATCATCAGTACCGTGCATGCTTTCTTCAGAACGGTGTGAATCGTCTGAGTATCGCGACCAAATAAATATAATTCCAGGCAGTCATGGAGTCTCTCTGCAGTTGATTCAGTGGGATGTCCACTGCGCCACCTGCATACAGAGCCAGGAAACTCCACAAGCATACTCCGTGGTGGGATTTGGAAAAATGAATGATATTCCGGAGAGTATGAAATTCTCAGGGTTGCTCCTTTCCTCTCATGCAGACCTACAATTTTGTAGGTAAGTGTGGCAGATACTAAACGGAAAAACAACAACTAACCTAGCTGATGCCACAGAGTTGAAGTGAAACCATCAGGCACCTATCAATCGTCTTCGACTTGGAATATTCTTCGCAAGTTATTTCCCACTATGAAAAACAGAAATTGATTCCCTTTGGTCGATCCGTCCAACCGACAGACCGGTTTTGGGGTGTTTGCTCCATCATTTGTAACGAGCATGTTCTCTTCAGAACGATGTGAACCATCTGAGTATCACGACCAAATGGAATGGATTCCAGCTAGTCATGGAATCTCTCTGCAGTTGATTCAGTGGGAATATTATCTATTATTCCGATTCCCGCCTCGAAGTGTGATTATGGAGTTGTTTCCTGGCTCGTTCTGCAGGTGACGCAGTGAAAATCCCACTGTTAATGCTGTCTGGTTAGTACACTGGACCCGCAACGAAGCCTCCCCCAAGCCTCTCTCGGTTTAAGGGTGACTCCCTGGCTTACCACCACCCCCTAGCACTTCCGCTAGGACGCCAGTTTCGGAAACCTTCAAGGTGTGATGCGCTCCTGCGCGCAAAACACACCATTTCTCCCAGGAACCTCTAAGGGTTACTACCTGGGGGCATATCGACGCCTGGTGTCGGATGTCCTTAACTGCATCGAATTCCATCAATCCTAGTCCACAATCAACTTCGTTTCTGCGTTTAACGCCCGACGGCGACCTTAGCTCGAGCTCTCCAACTTTCAGCTGTTGTACGACGTTGTTTCCGCGTTCAACGACCCCCGACGATTCGTCGTAAAATCTCACGTTGTTTTCGAAACATCTCGTGTTTCGAAAGTCCTGTCCGGTTTCCTTCTGGCACGAACTCTTGATCGGGATTGACAATGGCCTTGTCATGTCACAATTCGTAATTGGCACATGATGGCTGCACACCCTGAACATTGCCACTCTTGGTGTCTCCACATAAGTGGTCACCATCTCCTCAGCTCTAGAAATATTCCTATTTCCAGGCAGAATTGTTAGGGAGGGATTACTCCTGCCATTTATCTCAGTCGGCAAAAATTCAGCTTTCAGCATTGCGCGGAGCCCTAATTGGGGCGCGCTTTGGGACCTGCTGTTCAGCCTATTTTCGGGAAACATCTCCTGATGTTTCCTGGGGTTGTTTTCCTCCTGGAGATTCTCTTCATTTTCCTGCTGTAAAATGCTGTTTTGCTGGTTCTGGGGAATGTTGAGACTCCCTAATTCGGTTCAATAAAGATTGATACGCTAATTTATTACTGCGATTTGAGGACGTAGTCCTTTGTAACAGTTCGGTGTTTCTATCCACTCGACATACAATTGAGCCGAAAGTGCCAGGATGTTGTCACTCTGCAACCAAGGAAGAGGTGCTGAGGTGCTGAGCAAGAGACGACCTCAGAATAGTCATCTCTGCTGGAGTTCATGGAGTTCACATGCGTATGATTATATCCGTTCCTTTCCCTTCCATATGTTTATACATCAAGTCAGTAGTTGCTCTACCCCTGTCTAAATTGTCCTGTAGTACAATAATATTATTCATATTACAAGCTTGTTTCCCCACCTTTTTCCTGTAGCTTCCTTTATGCTGGACATTTTATCCAGTCTTTTTTGTGTCCATCTACTTTGCACTTACAGCATCTTAGTGTACCTTAGCATTCACTGTTCATTGAAATATGGAACTTAAATTTTAATACAGAATACCTGTACCAACACATTTTGAAAATATTAATGTGACAGGAATTCTACCAGTTCCAGCAACTTTTTGATGTTGAATTTGAAATGTATTGTGGTATAAAAGACTATGTGTTCTGTATTGATGAAAATAAAAATGAGAAAAATAATCTGACTTCATTGTGAGATTTCTAATAGAAGTTATGTCAATATTGAATGTAATGCCAAGAATAGAGTATGGAATAATTGTGAGGAATGTATGTTGCATGAGGGCAAATATTGTTATGTAATATGAGGATAGTGAAATTCATTCCTTCAATTTGAATGTAGTATATACTATACGTGTAGAAAATATTAAGACCTTTTGTGTTTCTTCTAGAAATCATTTATTTTTAGGAAATGTGTTTTGTGAACTATCATGAAGTGGTATAATATTTCTACACTGTTGTTAGCAAATCGATGGTTTGAGGTCTGAGTCAATGGTGTTTTGTGCAAGTCTTAATTTTGTTTTTGTTATTTTTGATGTCACATTTGTGAGCTGTGTTACTATGTTGTATTCGTGCCGCGTGCCAGTGTAAGCAGTACAATTCCCATTGTAAATAGCCCACTGTCATTCGAAAGTTCATGTAGATTATAACGATAAGCTGCCACATTTTCTGCTGCATAGTTGCTCATATCTAATCATTCTGAGCTTTTCCGTTATCCAAGTCGAAGTTTTCAATTTTAAATGGACCTGTTTTCACAAATTTGAATGGATTTCGCTAGTGATGAACTAAAATAATCATACCACATGAACAATGTTAATAAATTTTGCCATAAATCATTCAGATCCAAAACCGGCATCAAAATTTTGATGGAAAAATTTATAAAACGTCAATGTCAAATTCAGAACATAGCATTTTGATGTCGAAAGATTCAATAATTGAAAATTCTAGGAATGGCCCGAATAGAACAGAACAAGGTACATTATCATTATTCAAAAGATTATCTGATTTCAAGAACTCTACCAATATTGTGAGGAGAATCCTCAGATGAGCTAGAATTTGCGTAACATTCGTCCTATCTGGAGTGATCTGGAGACTTCCAGTTAAGATCTACTTACTTTCGCATTCAGGATTTTCCCTATACAATACTCAAAAGACAACAGAGCAATATCTCTAACAACAATGATAGAGAGGAACATTAAAACGATGAATAACAAATCATCCTCTGTTTCGTCAGCAATCGGTAAACAATTCGAAGGGAATATCACAAAATTTATTTCGAATAAAGTTAGAGAGCGCGATATCTCACCTGCCTTAGGACTCTCAGTTCTAACGATACTCTCGGTGATTATGACAATGATATTTCATCAAAGATCATTTCTAAACATCCTTAAACACACTAAATATCAAATTTATCTGAACTTTCACTTGATCAAACGAAAAATTCAACGTTTCAAGTTTCTTAACAAATTCCACTTGCAACAGTAAAATCGTTCGGCACTGGATACGCTCGAGGACTTGATGGTTTCCACCCAAGTCACATACGAGATCTGTTTAGGAAAAATCTGTTTAAAATCTGTTTTTCGTTAATCAGCTGTCGCCCCGATATGAACGACAACTCTCAGAAGTTCAGAAACTTGTGCAAGCTAAGGACTAACGAGGTCTTACCTTTTAACGTGTGATTCCACGGTTGCAGAATCATTCAGCTTCAATCAGATACATTCTCTCGAGAAAAATATCTGGTCGAGCCGGGAATCGAACCCACGGCCTTCCGATCGTGAGTCTGGCGCACTACCACCCCGGTCAATTCTTCTTAGTCACTGAGTTGGTAATTCTAGAGGTAAACTGCTTACTTCTGTGCGAAATCTTTGTAATCTCTCAATATCTGGGAGTGGTAATTTAGATATGGTGCATCTCTATGTGGTCTCAAAAAAAAGGAGAAATACGTCTCATTGTCATCGGTATTTTCTCTAGCCGGTTAGCGGCCGAACTAGATTTTTCTCGAATTGAAGGAGATCTCGTGAATATTTTACGTTTCATTCAATTTTGTTTCGGTTCTCCAGAAAGATGCGAAGTGGTTGTCCATGCAGAACACCGATATTATTCATCAACGTCCAAATTATTTACCAAAAATTTTCCTCAAGATGAATTTTAAAAATGCATTCAAAATAACTGACAAAAATTTGATGTTACAATAGACATAAGAGAGTTTGCCAGAAATACACCCTTTTTTATATCTATGCTACGGCTTTCCAAGTTTTCCGAATTTTGGAATCTTAGAGAGGTGTCCAACAAGGCAATTCGGACCTGCACCTAATGTCTGACCATTCAAAAGCTAACTAAAAAACTATATTCAGAACTGAATCGATGGTATTTGGATGACGGATGCGTTGGAGATGATATTGATATTGTATTGAATCACACGTTAAAAGGTGAGACTTTGTTAATCCTTAGCTCGCACCAGCTTCGACTTCTGAGGGTTGTCTTTCATAGGGGTGCGACAGCTGATTAACGGAAAAACAGATTGTAAACAGATTTTTCAAACAGATTTGGAGATACTTGTTGACAATTCAAAATGAGTTGGTCTCCAACTCGACTTTGTTGAAAGTAAATTGATTTTCAATTCAAGTCTTCTTTCAGAATCTTCTGCCGACACTATGAAAGGTATTCCTGTTGTAAAAATTATGGTAGGGTGTATGGAAACATTTAAATGGAAACTACTTGGCGCCCCTCTCACTATGAAAGCTCTTTAAGAAAGTTTCCAGAAGAAAATAGATTATTTTCATTTGATTTCCACTCGTTCATTTGATTCACCAATGCCCACTTCCTTTTTCTTATTAAAAAATTGCTCAGATATTCTTGAACTACTTTACATTTTAGGATGCTCTTCTTGTTGAAGAATTCAAGCGTATTCTAAAAACACTTCATTGTGTGATTTTCACTAGATAGTTTTACAAAAACGCAACACGTGTTTCGCCATACAATGGCTTCCTCGGGCGTGTCTTAATTAAGACACAGAGGAAGCCATTGTATGCCACACAATAGCCACACAATAAAGTGTTTTTAGAATACGTTTTTTATTATTTTGTCAAATCAATTTATATTATATTCGAACTGATGAGATACACCACGAAACATTGTCAACCACCTTCAAACAAACCTCATCGGTGTCCAATCACTGTCCTAAACATTTCCTGTTTTCGTAGACGATTCACTTTTCATCGCACATGACGATCCGACCCAAAAAATGATTGTTTTGGTTTATTCTGTTATATTTGTGGTATTTATATATCAAAAAAACGAAAAAGAAATATCATAGACTTTGTTAAGGAAACTTATGCTGAATATTTCGGTTTTTTTTCTATTTTTTTTTGCAGTGATAACAGCTATATTTTCAATTTTGAACAATAAATAATGAAATGTCTGCAATATGCTGTCTAATGTCCGCTGTAAGTAGTCCCACTGTGATTTGAAAGTGCATATAGATTATAACGACAAGGAGCCACATTGTCTGCTGCATAACTGCTCATATCTAATCCATCTGAAGAAAA
>WOGO01000582.1:0-22411 GCA_015342085.1 Leptinotarsa defecta | reverse complement strand
AAAGTCAAAAATGAAAAGAGATAACATTAATGGACCTAGAATGCTACCTTGTGGTACACCAGAAGAAGTTTCCTGAAGAGATGAGCATAATTGATCATTATCCAGTATAACCTGTTGAGCCCTTCCTGTGAGATTTTTTCTTGAAATTTCAACACCTTGGAGCTCAAAAGTTGGAAGGTTCCGGGCATAGGTTTATTTGAACGTTTCTTTTTAAAATAACCTCAGGATTCACACCCTTAAGATCAGCATTTTTAACTGAAACATCCTGTGGACTATATTATTTATAATGTGGAATGTTTATCTTCACGTCATTATTTAGAACTTCTAGTCTTCTGTGCGTTATCACCGGCGCATTTTAACTGAAACATCTCTTTTTTTTTCAGGCTCCCGGAAAGGACTTGCAGTAAACTTGTCAAGGACTCGACGTCAGCCATGTTTTGTGAAATATTCGGCACATCCAAGAAAAAAAAGCCCCAATAAAATATATTTAGCAACGTTAAAAGTGTCTGCTTGACGCTACGGTTCCGTCCAAAAATATTTAACTCTCCGTCCGGACTTATGGATTTTGGAACAAAGTTTCGAAGTAATTTTTTTAAAGTTTAGTGTCGCTTCAAGAATATCCACCGCAGCGTCCAAGGATATGCTACGATGCCCAGCACTATAAGAGGTAAGTTTCTTTCAAGAACCACCGTTCCACTTCAGTAATTTAGCCAATCGACCTAGATTGTCTATAAGATGTATACTTTTCAGTTCCTGAAGCAGAATTCATGACATTCGAAACGTCGATAATAATCACGTTCATTTAGGTAATATTTTTCCATGTCAGTATAAACACTTCGTCTGAAACAGGTCTGAAAGGTAACCTTGTGGAAGTTCCGACTCCAAGCCATTACATAACGTTATTATTTCAGTTCTTCATAACCTCTGAACGGGGGGTCACAATATCGTCGCGTGTTCCGATATATTCTCACTTTGAACTCGCAATGAAGTTTTCGTGACTACTTCGGGCTTAATTCTTTGTATTATCACCAAAATTATATCTTTTACGGTTTATGTTTCGCGTTTTCAAACAAAGAAGTGAGTTTTCGACACAGGGCAGGCTTTGTGTTTTAGTGGAAATTTGATTTTCGATACGCTTTTTTCATGTGACCAGGGTTTTGAGGAAAACGAATCATCAAGCCTTAGAGTGAACACGAGAAAAAAATCCGAAGCCACGTTTGTATGACTTGCCAAAAATCCATAAAATCCACTTGGAGCTATCGTATCTGTAGAGTAGGGAGGGTGAGTCTAAGCCCACAGCACTTAGGCTACATGTGACCCATTGTACACCCTCCCAAGGAGTTGTCCTCCTAGGTCATCGTCCATCCTGTCCTTCCCAGGAAGGTGGGCATGTCACTGGGATACATCTCTCATATCTCTTTAGGGATGGAGCATGGGTGTGACGTCTGGCAAGTTCCGCAATTGTCGAAGTCATCAGGCTTTAGATGTCACTGGGTCCTGAAATTCTTAGTCCAGCCGCTTCCTTGGCTAAAGAGTTGGCAATGCACTTACCTTTACTCCCGTCGTGACCTTGAACCCACCTCAGGATAAAGTTATTATCTACCGAGGCTTTGGCTAAATCTTGGTGGCACTCTATAGTACTAGCCCTGAGGTTACACGTTGTCTGTTCAAAGCTAATAGGGCTTGTCTGCTGTTGGTGCAGATTGTTATGTTTCTGCCAGAAATTCCTTGCCTGGTTATTTCTTTTGTGCCGATTGAGATTTTAGCCAGTTCTGTTTGGACCACGCTGGTATTTTTTCCCATTCCCCACTCAATCCTTAGGCTTAGTGATCTCCATAGACCTATCGTAAGCGCAATAGGTTCAACAACTTAGGAGCTGGCCAAATTCTTGACAATTCCACTGTAGCCATTCGTGGGAAATACAGGACTAGGGACAGTAGAGATGTGTAGTTAGGTCCTAAACACATACTCGTGAGCTTCGACATTGTCTCGTTGTACACGATTGTTCCGATCAAGGACACGATACGGCTAATTGGCGAAGTATTCACAGCAGATGTAACGGTCCTCTTCGCCTTGTTTATCATCAACTTATTTCCAGTGGGATGGGATTTTTCACGAGGAAACGGATGGTACCACAATGGGCAGTCCATTAGGTCCGGAGGTGGCCAACTGTCTCATGGAAAATTTTGAACAACGTGCCTTAGAGCAAGCGGCCGTTAAACCATATTGTTGGCTGCGTTACGACACGTTCGTGATAGTGCAATTATATCTAAAATCTCTCGACTAAAGCGATGCCAATGACAGGTTCTGGTTCGATGAAGCTGCTTGCAACACCCTCCTTTGCAAGGGAGTCAACAGCTTCATTGTCTTGCGGGCCAGTAATGCCAGGAATCCAGACCAGGGACAATCTGTTGAGTATTGCTATCAAGGAGAGTCGCTTTTGGCAATGTGAAACCAATTTAGACGTCGCTCGGTAGGACTTGTGCATGAGGTTGCTTGCTTGAAATACAGTCGCATAGATTCCTAGGCAAGTGAATATCTCTGTCCTGGGTCTGCGACTGAAAACACCTGCACCAGAACCTGAAGGTGTCTTTGGTACAGCGACCCAGACGAGATAACCCCAGGGAAAAGCTTTCCTTTCCTCAGCTTGGTCGAATATTCAGAAAGCAAAGAGAAAAACCAATGATATGAACAGACAACCTTGGAAAAACTCATAAACAAGTTAAATATCAGTTGAACAAATTGAACAATCAACCAAATTGGACAAGGTATAAAATTCACGTTACATTGTAACTTGTAACTGGAATTGCCCAACATAAGCCATCCGACCCGAGGCAAGAACGTACCTATTCATTAAGTCGAGTCGTGAATCCAGATTCGCCGCATATCTCGAGTAATCCTAGTATTTCTCGATTATCGAGATTTTATAAATAGCTTCCACACTGATAAAAATCTAAGCGACCTTCTTTATTCGATATTCGTGCAAACGTGGGTTGATGAACCTTCTCTTAATATTATGCCGTTATTGACCTTTTTGCGGTCTGCTGTACACTTGAAACTTTTACTTTTCAATTTCTAGCGATTTGTTCATGAAAATATATACTAAACACGAAAATGAAAAAAAATAGTTGCTTTCGTATCACTTTTGCGCTTGAAGTATGAAAAAAAGAAGTTTGAAATTACGTGCAATAGTTGGATGAATTATTTTCGTCTCAACACAATTATTCATTGAAGATAACGTCACAGCATAGTTTGTTCGTTTGAACTTTGCGTTTGTTCGTTTGTAAAATAGGTTTGTTCATTTGTAGTTGGAGTTCGTTTGTATAAATATGTTCGTTTGTAGAATTTATATATCTTTAAAAAATAGTTAGATATTGGTTTTTTGTTGCGTTATTTACTAATTGACGACACAGGATAAAAGGAGTAATTATAATCATGTACAAGTTAACTAAGCAAACTAATTGGGAGTGTAGATGCTCAGATTTAAAAATAAGATGAGTTAAATAGATAAAATATACGATTCCGTTGACTAATTAAAGTATAAAATCATTGAAAAAAATTTTCTCCCGAAAATTATAATATTATACTATGTGTAAAAGTATTGAAGATAAACGGTTCATTTCTACATGAAAACCAAAGCAATAACAATATTTCAATTGAAATTTATAATTTGAATAACCGGAATACACTTTTCATCGAAAGTAAAATGGCGAGCGCAGTGATATTTTCCGAAACCACCAAATTAAAAAATAATCTTCTGTGATTTGAATTCGTTCCTTTGCAAAAAACCTTATTCAAGTGCAATTTTAGGTTTGTTCGTTTGTAATTGGCGTTCGTTCATTTGTAAAAATAGTCATGTTTATTTGTGAATCGAATGTCGTTTGATAGAAAAAAATTGTTCGTTTGTAGAATTGACGGTTGGTTAAAAATTCTTTACGTTCTTCCAGCATCATTTACGATTCAAACTAAATTATTTTTCCATTTGTATAATTTAAACTGATGCCAAACGTTCATCTTTCCACGGGACTAAATGTGAGTACAAGAATTATTATAATGCAGTTTTCCCTGAAAACTGTGGCATTATAAAGCTAAAAATGAGTGCAATATGAGTTTAACGGGTTCAGCTTTACAAAAAAACCAAAGCATTAGTAATGATGGTTTTCCTTAATTGAAAATCGAGTTCCTTTCAGTGTATCATTCCTCGGCCATATTTTAAATATTTCTTGACATCGAAACCAGTACACCAGAGTGTCTGTAGGTATTCATCGTGTTTGATGGCTGCACGAATCTGTCGTAATTATTGACGGATTTAAATTAGGCATCCCGTATCGGCAGGTCCGACTCGTTCATGTCGCAATTATAAATCCAGTTATTAATTCAAATTACGTGAAAATCGTGAGAACAGGAAATGAAGGCGGTTCGATATTTCGATTGCTTCCTTGATACTACTTTATTGATTCCAAAGTCGAAAACTTTGGATTCAATCCGTGAGAAAGTTGAAACGGTTGGTCGCTCAACATCTGATTCACGTTCCTCATTCAACGTACAAAACGTCAGGTTAATTTCAATATTGTAACTTCTTTAGTGCTTGTGAAAAAAAATGTTATACAAATTTAATGTACCCCCTTTATCTTAACAAGGGATGCTTCAATGAAATTTCTTTATACGAAAGATCCTATCTTTTTTTCGATGAGGAATCACCTCCTTAAATATTTTACACTTATTCAGTTACACCCTGTATTATGAAAGGAAGCCTCATCACAGTTGAAAAGCCTGTTTAGATAATGAAGTTTTTTCTTTCAATTTTCGTCACTCTTAGCTATTCTCTTGGCTATTCACTTCTCCATTCTGTGTTCAAGAAACGGTTGATAAAAAAAAATCAAGAAAGTTTTCCGTCGCCCCTCGTAACACAACTCCTCCGCGTTCTCGCACACACTTTCCGAATTTTCTTTCCGTCTCCCGACCTCTGACCTCTTCGACGAATGGAATATCAATCGCTCTCGCCGACCAAATGAGTCTTCGACTCGGATGGGGTGGATGGGGGTGGAAAAAATTATAAGGGAAGTGCGTGGCGCCAAGTGCGTCGAGCCATCGATCGACCTTCCCATCGCGATACTGATGATGGTGTGAAGGGTCAGCGACCGGCCACTCAACCGCCGAAAGAACCGAACCCGGTTTTGGACGCGGTCAAATCTTCAGAGGACCACGGGCGGACTTTTTATTATTTCTTGAGGATCGGAGACGGTGGTATCTACCCATGTGAAAAAAATTGAGCAAGGATAAGGAGATTTTTGCGGCAGCTGTCGTTTCTTGGTTCTTGAGCCTCAAAGGTTGATTGGGTTCTTTTGCCATATTTCTATAACACTTTTTCCAGTATTATTATTCTCAGTGCTGGTTTGTACAGATTTGGATTGTCCATGCGACACATTGCGTTTTTTTTCTATCTTTCCAAGCCATCCATCCCAATAATTTTGTTCCCGGTACTATGTTTGCCATGTTTTTGAGGCTTTATTCGAATTGCTCCATGATACAGGCTCATTACAAGTTTTCTACTATCTTTCCAAGCCAATCCAGAGCCTTGTGGGTTCTTATTTTCCTACCTTCGACACACGTCATCTTTTCTAATAATATTCTTTACTGCGCCAGTTTGTGAAGTACTGAAATATCCATGGATTGTTTGCCTTCCATTATCCAGGCTCTTTGCGATTATTCCACCATATTTCAAATTCAATCTAAAGCCACATGTTTTCGTGTTTTCCCACCATCTGTCCATGACACCTTTTCTAGTTTGTAAAATACTGAATTTTCCATAAATTTTTTGCCTTTCTTGATCCAAGCTCATTGCTATTTTTCTACCATCTTTCCAAGCTAATCCAGATCCTCATGGGTCGTTGTTTTCCCACAATCTGTACACGACACCTTTTCCAGTAATATTCTTTCTTGCGCCAGTTTGTGAAGAATTGAATTGTCCATGGATTGTTTGCCTTCCATAATCCAGGCTCTTTGCGATTATTCCACCATATTTCTAATTCAATCTAAAGCCTCATGTTTTCGTGTTTTCCCACCATCTGTCCATGACACCTTTTCTAGTTTGTAAAATACTGAATTTTCCATGAATTGTTTGCCTTTCTTGATCCAAGCTCATTGCGATTTTTCTACCATCTTTCCAAGCTAATCCAGATCCTCATTGGTCCTTGTTTTTCTACAATCTGTACACGACACCTTTTCCAATAATATTTTTCCCTGCGCCAGTTTTGTGAAGAATTGAATTGTCCATGGATTGTTTGCCCTCCATTATCCAGGCTCTTTGCGATTATTCCACCATATTTCCAATCCAATCCAAAGCCTATGTTTTCGTGTTTTCCTACCATCTGTCCATGACACCTTTTCTTATATTATTTTTCCCTGCCCTAGTTTGTAAAATACTGAATTGTCCATGTATTGTTTGCCTTCCTTGCTCCAAGCTCATTGCGATTTTTCTACCATCTTTCCAAGCTAATCCAGAGTTTCATGGGTCCTTGTTTTCCTACAATCTGTATACGACACCTTTTCCAATAATATTTTTCCCTGCGCCAGTTTGTGAAGAATTGAATTGCCCATGGATTGTTTGCCTTCCATTATCCAGGCTCTTTGCGGTTATTCCACCATCTTTCCAATCTAATCCAAAGCCTCAAGCTTTCGTGTTTTCCTATTAACACTGAAAACTAACTAATATAGAAAATGACTCTACGTTATTTACTTCTACTATATTAACATTTATATTGTTCCTTCAAAGTTGGAATATTTCCTGCTTTGTGGTTATTCCTTCACACATAGATTCGGTTTTAGTTCAGAACCCAGGCAATATCACCTGCTGTTTCAACAGATTCTTCAAACTGTATCTCACTTCATGTTAATCACTATGACTGAAAAAAAAAGAAGAATAATTGACATTGGATTGTCTACCCAATCGTGAAAGGAGTAAAATAAACAATATACCAATGCTTCGTGTTTGGATTGCCTCCCAAACGGTACAAAATGAAGTGAAAAAATGAAATGTTACAGCCTAACAGACAAACTTAGTGAGAAGTTTGACATACTGTCCTGATTGAAACTATTGTCCTCTCGTTCCAGATGTGAGAACTATTGATAACTTTTGGCGGAATAAACTTCTAGCGACTATTTTAAGAGTTTTCCCGCAATGTTTGTGCATGTCCATGAGAAACAATTCGACAAAAATATATCAGTGGAAATGATCAAACCTAATATTCTTCATACTCGAATTGATGATCCAATCTGGTCGTTCTTCGGGTTTAATGTTAATAGTGGTAGCCAAAAAGGAATTTAGGTAGGACTCATTGTTTTTTCGACGCCCGCAGAGGTTTCGGTAGGTTATTCAACTTTAAACGAACTGTTATTCGAGTTGCGGTGAATATTATTCGAATCTTGAATGATACTTACACGTAATTGAAGAGATTTAGTCATTCTCAAGCATGAACAAGTTTGTAGGCAAATTATCCTTTTTTGAGAGTGCGGGAAGGCGGTCGACAATTAGAGTTGAAAAACCGTATTAATCAAAGCCCTACTGTATCTATATCTCGTGCGCTACTTTCTTGTAAGGGTGAAATTTCTTCACGGTATGAAATCAGAAACCAAGACCCTTAATTCGATTCAGGTTCAGCTGCTTTTTGGCAGGTATTGAAATCAAGTTACTCTGCAAAAAAACGAGATTTTTTGTTCGAGTATCATATTTCACCCTACTCCACCAGAAAAGGGATTAACTAAAGCTTGTCAGTACAAAACGAAGAGGCTGAACGTTTTGTTGAAGAAAGGAAAAGGCAAAAGAACATCGTAAAAATTGACATTTCATTTAGTTTACTATTTAGAATACAAAACTATGTTACAGAAATGGATGACGAGATTTCCTGAATTGTCTATGAAAATAATCAATTCGAATATGAAAACAGGCCACAAAGTTAAGTACTTATGGATCACTAGAAAGGCTGCAACTATTTTTAAATCTCTTTGATGTTTTATAGAGACACATCGATGTCGAAACATCATTTTCAGTTTCTTTGCTAACTCTAAAGATAACAAAATTAAGCTTTTCGTGAAATAAATACCTTCATGGTTCGAGTACTTGAATACCAAACTTGATAAATGAAAAGAATCTTGTGAAACGGCGTTTATACCAATGACATGTTGATGATTTCATTGAAAAACCAGGGCCATAAGTTGTATCCCAGATACTAACTTACTCCTCAATCACGTACAATAGTTGGGTGTTTTATTTTTGTCACAACACTAATTATTCGTTGCAAATAACGTTGGACCTATTTGAGTTTGTTCGTTTGAACTTTGCGTTTGTTTGTTAAATAGGGTTGTTCATTTGTAATTGGAGTTCGTTTGTTCGTTTGTAAAAAATGTTCGTTTGTAGAATTGATATATCTTCAGAGAGTGGGCTAGAAATTATTCATTTCTTGTTGCATTACTTACGATTAAAACTAATTAACGATACATGGTGGCAGGAGTAAATATAACTGTGTACAAGTTAACTAAGCAAACTGAATGTGAATATAAGTGCTCGGATGTAAAAATGAGATGAATTTAAGGAATAAACTTTACGATGTAATTGGCTAATTGAACTATTGAATGAAGTCACGATAAAGAATCATTACATGTTGACTATAATATAAGTATAACAGGTTCATTTTTACACGAAAACCAATGCTATGATGTTTCAACTGAAATTTATATTTTTAATAATCAGGATACTCACAATGGTGAGCATAGTGATCTTTTTCCAAATTGCCAAATTGAAAAATAATCCCCTGTGATTTGGATTCGTTCCTTTGCAAAAAAAGTCTTATTCAACTGTTATTTTAGGTTTGTTCGTTTGTAATTGGCGTTCGTTCATTTGTAAAAATAGTTTATTTGTGAATCGAATGTGTTCGTACGATAGAAAAAAATGGTTCGTTTGTAGAATTGACTGGCAGGTTAGATATTCTTCATGTTCTTCTTGCATTATTTACGATTGAAAGTAACTTATTTCTTTATTTGTATAAATTAAACTAATGCAAAACGTTCATATTTTCACGGGACCAAATCTGTGTACGAGAATGAATATAATGCAGTTTTTCCTGAAAAGTGTGGCGTTATTGAGCTGAAATGAGTGCAATATGAGTTTAATGGGTACAGTTTCACATAAAAATCAAAGCATTGATAATCTTTCAACAAAAATTTATAACTCGAATACTGGGGAAATGGTTTTTATTGAATCTAATGAAAAGCATGGTGTTGAACTGTTAAATTGTGATTGAATTCGTTCGTTTGTAAAACAAGTTCATTCAAATATTGTAATTCCAGTACATTTGTTCGTGAACTAGCTTTGTTCGTTTGTAGAACGAAATCGTTCGTTTGTAGATTTCCATATAGCCCAGCAAACTTCTTGTTCAGCAAGCAGCGAAATCTCCTCTTCGTTGACGGCATTCCAATCGATTAGAATGCCCGGAGTAAAAACCGATAATTGTCCAATTGCCGAACAGATTCACCGTTAGAACGCTCGTCCACCATCTTGATATCTCCGAAGAGTATCAATAAGAAAGCAAATGCGGCAATTTGCGTACCGTTATTGAAGACGTGCTGACAATGGACGCGAGAAAGATAGCAGGATTATTGGAAATTGACCCGCGGGTCACAAATTAATAGACGTAGATGATTCGAGAAGAAAACAAGTTGAGAATGCATGTGATATTGATATCAGGAAGTGAGTGAATGACTAGAATCTCACACAAGAAGTGGCAACTTGAAATCTCACAGAAGTGAGAGATATTCAGAAACTAAGGGGGGGGGAGAAAGTTTCAAAAGTCAATCTACATTCACCACTTGTGACTTTACTTTCTCAACATTTTGATCGGTTGTCGATGTGCTGGGGTGTCCAGAGCGAACGTCGTCATTGACACCTTGTAAATATTTTTCTGACTCAGAGCACATTCACCGTATGTCACTGTCAAAATTTCGAATGTTTTTGAGCATTAATTTCCATTTTTCACACAAAATTTGAACACTTCCCTTATTTTTTTAACAGATCTCTTATAGTTCATAGAAATCAAAGTGTTTAATAAATTGACATAAATATTAAAAACTTCACATTAGTAGATTTTGAAAGAACTGTTATCAAGTGTTATCAAGTTAGCATCATCAGTGGATGCCTTAACCTACTTCAAACCATGTTAATCTTGAATCTCATCAGTTTGAACTTGATTAAAGAGAATAGCTGAAAATAACAATTATATTGAGCACAAAACCCTGAAATGAAATTACGTTGAAATGAAAAAATAAAAATTAAAAAAATATTGAAAATAAAACAACTAAAATGAAAATAGTAGTATTGTCGTTGGACAACCTATACGCAGCTTCTTTGAACTTCCTCTTAAACCGGTGTTCCTCTTTTTATGTATGTATATCGACGAATCATTAGCTTGCATATTGAGACATTACATTATTTTCTATAATATATTTCCTGGCGCAGCGAAGTAATAAATAATTTTCAAGTAACTGTAGATAGTTGAGCGGAATCAAAACTGAAAAAGGTAGTATTTATTTCAGATATTCAATGTTTTTAAATGATTTGCTAAAAAACCTCAAAAAAAATTATTGGCCGTTTTTATTTAAGTTTTTTATTTGTTATTGTGTTTTTTAGTTTATTTCCCGAACTGTCAAATGTAAGAGTTGCTATTTTGTGAATCCCACCTTCTATTGATCAAATAAGAGAGCTACATCATTATATCGTGATTTAGATATTCTCTTTTTTAATAAAGACGACTGTCAAGTAGGTAGAATTCAGTTATTGCAACAATTGATCACAAACCTCAACCCTCTGTCACTTCCTGTACATCCGAAGATGATTTCCAAACTTGTTTTTTTGGCTCACCCGGTACGAAAAGGAACAAGGAAGACCCGAAAAAAGTAGCCTCGAGTATGTTCATATACGCGATACCTACGATATCGGAGAAGGATCTCGGGTCGTGACCTAACTGTACACCGCGGATGAAACGATATACGATGGATAGATACATGATCCCTGCCATCTGCCTCTTCATTTTCTTCGTTAGGCTATAGAAATAATCCCGCAGCAGAGCGTGGGAGGCGGTTACATTGTCGAACGATGAGATATTCGCGACAGTCTGAAAGTTTCTATTCCATTATTGATATATAACAGCTAGTTCTTGTCCACGGCTTCGTCCGCGTAGAATTTGGCTTGTCACATTAATTTTCGTTTCATTTTAAACAAATTGTTACAATATTTTTTAACAACCCAAAACTTTAGGTTTCCATCTTCACTACTGACGAAATTCAATACTGATTACCTGTCTTGATAATTATTTACGTCATACAAAGAACCTACCTGCATATTTCAAGGTTCTAGGTTCAGTAGCTTCAGCTGTACGTTAATATAGCAGCTAGTAATTTATATTTTCACTTTGGAAATACAGTAACTAATAGCATCAATGGTCGCCAACACTGTCATCAGAATAATTGACAAGTGACAGCTTCCCGCATGATGCAAAGATGGATTAAAGCGATTTGCGCATGCGCAGACACGCATCGGATGTGAAAATTTTGAAGTGGTTATTACAAATATATTGATTTGATTATTATTTGCAATAATATAAATTGAAAATTCTGCATTCACTAATCTAGCTTAAACTTATACAGGGTGTAACTAAATGAGTGTAAAACATTTAAGGAGATGATTCCTCATCGAAAAAAGATAGGATCTTTCATATAAAGAAATTTCTTTGGAGCATCCTTTGATAAGATACAGCCCCTTAAAGGGGGTACATAAAATGTGTATAACTATCTTTTTTTCGATGAGGAATCACCTCCCTAAATGTTTTACACTTATTCAGATACACCCTGTATAATGTATCAAATCAAATTACATCACAAAGTATCCTAAAACAAAAATCAAGAGGGGTGAGGTGAATGACCCTGGCAGTTGAAACCGCTAGTGCCAGTAAAAAAAAAGACGGGGGTAAATAAAAACATAACCTTTTTTATTGGAAATACAAAAATGAAGAACATATTCAAAAATAAAAACAGTCTAAAATACATGATAACTAGTTACATACCGGTCCATTCATTTCATTTCAGGCTTTGAACAGTTCAAACTACCAACTACGATTCATAAATATTTATTTGAAATTCGTCTTTTTTCTTTTCTCACTGTGGATTTATTTCTCTTTTAGGGCCAGCGGTTTTCGACAGATTTGACATTTGACTGATTTGAACATTGTTTCGTGCTCTGTGATCGACGTGATCGTGATCTATGATTTCCATGAGTTCTATGACAGACGGACATGCGGGACACGCCTGTCATAATGAGACGGAAGACAGAAATAGACAGATTATTCGACTATCGAAGGACGAAGTGACTGGAATTAGTAAATATATAACCGTGGCCTAGTTCGAATCAGTGACGTAGTGCAAAACCAAATGAAGTCATTGCTCAGATCGCCTCTCTACCCCGTCGCATCGTCCACCGTCGTCTTACAGTAGACGCGACGCGATGGCACCAAAACACTAAAGAGCATGTGTAGCAGTTTATGGTCGTTTGACCAATAGCATTGCAGAGGCGATTAAGCACTTATCATACACGCTGTTAGACATTGCTGTTAGACAATAATGATCATTAGTTGATTTTGCCTTCATTCAACACACTAAAAATTCAGTCTATTATTTTGTTTCGGATGAGCATGTTTTAAACAACGCACAAAGCGTGAATTATCCAAGACATCACCCTGTACATCCATTTCAACCAGCAGAGAGGACAATGAAACTTGGCGATCGAAATAAGGATTCACATCCTTGCTGCGCAAGCGCTTCACGCAAAGCCCGTTTCACAGCAGGACAATGCGTATAATTTGCTTCGCAATATCTTCTGTTTTTTCGCAAACCGGTAGTTGTTGACTTCCGAATACCATGTACGTTTCATTTTCTGTTAATTTCCTTGAATAGCAACTGTATTATTATCCTTTTTGCGACTTATCCCTTGTCCTGAATGTGAAGAGAAGGGCCATGTTTCATTATATCCATGACTGTGGATAGACGACTGATGTTTTTCACCACTTTTATTTGTAACTAGGTAAAAAACATAGAAATTTTCATTTCTCTTTTCATCATGATCTCCTACCACATAGTAACGACTACATCCATCAATTTATATTCAAATTTCTTAAATTCTATACCTACTACCATATTTCTGAACAACAACAACAACAACAGACTCATCTGTACTCACTAGTGATGTCAAATAAATAGTACGAAACGAATCGTTCCTTAATCCTTAACCTGATGAGGATAATATATCTACCATATGGTAATTTTATTTTTATTTATCGAACAATCTCAATTTACAAATTAGGTTAGGTTAGGTTAGATTAGGTTAGGTTAGGTTAGGTTAGGTTAGGTTAGGTTAGGTTGGGTTCTTTTGAGAGTAGCTAACGTAAAGTGGTGTTATTTTTGCAACGCTTCTAGTATGAATTTTCGATTAACATACTATAACACACCAAAACATAAGTTTTGAGAAGTTGAGGTTGTTAACGCCTACTAGTTACACAGAATATGCCACTTTCACAGTGTCTCATGATATTAGTTTCTGAATCGATCTGAAAGTATATAGTTCATAACATTAAGAATAGTAAAAATGAAATGTCATTGAACTGATATTGGTTGCTCTTGTTCCAAGCCACAGACTTGCACTGATCACATTGAAAATAGTAAAACTGAAATGGCATGAAACGTATTTTGGTTTTTCTTGTTCCAAGACACAGAATTGTACTGATCCCATTCAGAACAATTAAAGTAAAATGACATAAAACTACATCGGTTTTTCTTGTTCCAAGTTACAGAATCGTACTGATAACATTCAGAATAGTGAAAATAAAATGATATTGGTTTTTTGTTCCAAGCCATAGAATTGCACTGTTCACATTTGGAATAGTAAAAGTGAAATTACATGAAACTGATATTGGTTATTCTTGTTTCAAGCCACAGAAATACATACTGATCACATTCAGATTATCAAAAGCGAAATAGCATAAAACTGATGTTGGTTTTCTTCTTCCAAGCTTCAGAATTGTACTGGTCACATACAAAATAGTAAAAGTAAAATGGCATGAAACTGATATTGGTTGTTCCTGTTTCAAGCAACAGAATTGCACTCACTGATCACATTAAAAAATGTAAATGTAGAATGACATGAAACTGACATTCAATTTTCTTGTTCCAAGCCATAGAACTGCACTGATCACATTCAAAATAGTAAAATTAAAATGACATGGAACTGATATTAGTTTTTCTTGTTCCACGCCACAGAACTGTACCGTTCAGAATGGGCAGTTATTTCAGACACTGGAAGTCATAACAAGTAACTGAGAAAAGGAAATTGTCTAGAGAATAGTTGTGATACATTAATCTAAAATTCTAGTTTTGTATAAGGACAAGTTCTATTTCTGTAATTTTGAATTAAGTTTTTGAGAATCCATATTTCAAGCTGCATGTGTAATGATTGGTGTAGTTTGTGAACTATTGGAAGGAGCAATTCTTTATAATAGTAAGTATATAATAGATAAGAGGTTGATAGATTTTTTGCATTGAGAATATCTAAGTGGCTGCTTCCAATTACAGGACGAACTAAATAAATGTTACAGTTCGAGTTATAGTGTGTTTATTGCTATACGCTTTTTTGTCAAAATAATTAAAAAAAAACTATAAATCCTGGATAATGAATCGAAGAAGTTTCCTGGAAACGATTTACGCATGTGACGATTAAACAAAACACAAATGCATCTCATGAATTGGAGAATCGACCAAAGTTCCCTTCGACTCGGGAATAGCCGACATGCATAGTAATTAGGTTCGCGTCACAGTTACCCCATAACCTGATACCGTGAACGATATCCATGTAAATATGTGAGAAAATTACGCATTCCGCCGATCCGAAGCGGTATCAATGTACTCTGATCGCAATCCAACCCCCTGCCTTGCGAATGCTTCCGATTCCGGTTCGTGTAGAGAATGTCGAAGAGAAAACGGAATCGTTCGGGTAACTTCGGGATATCCAAACGCAAAAATCGTTACGGAAAATACGACTCTAGTACGGTTATAGTTCGTTCAGTATTGTCTGAGAGTAAAAGAATTTCAACAATGCAAACATGTTACATCAAAGAAAGCAAATAGCACTGCAATTCACCCACAAAATCATTGAGATATGTCTACCCTCTGTATCCCTTGAGGACGCCGCTAACGAGCTATTAAAATAGGGATGTGCGACAAAGAACGCGAAAACACCGACAAAGACTGCAAAAAAACCGCCAAAAGAACCACTCGATGTGCGGAAGTTTTACAAGTATGTTTTTAAACCATTCTTCGAATACTGTGGCATCCATTTCTTGATGATATTCCCCATTTTTTTCGATTCAAACACCATCAATCCATCTTTCACGAATCCTTCACTGCTGCTTATGTGAGTCATGACAAGACGACGACCTTTTACAACTGGAATTTTCAAACCAGTGGACCAACCTTCCATAAAGGCATGTCTTCCACTTTTGATGTTCTGATCTTGCCAAACCTTCGAGACAGTATGACCCTCATTGACCCATGTTTCATCCAAATGAAAATAGATTTACCTAGTGCTCTGGCTTTATTTACTCCTCTTGAATAGTTTCTTCTCCATTCTACAATCTCTGATTCTTCTATTAACATGCTTTCTATCTTGCTCTCCAATAGTGAAATTCAGCTCATGTAATATCTTCCATAATCGAGTTCTTCTTATATCAGAAAAAAACTGTCTTCACGAATAACTGACAAAACTTTATATAATGTAGGTATTTCGTTTTTTATGTAAAAAGAGTGTACTGTTCTCCTAATAGAATTCTTCACTTCTTCATCGATAACCAAACACTTTCTATCAGTGAATACTTTCGGCTCGAAAAAGTTGTTGTTTTCCTTGAGTTCCTTGAGAATTCTAAAAATTGTCGATCTATTGACACCGGTCATACTCGCGCATTTTTACACTACTTTCTCCTTACTTTTTATTTCGGGCGGATATCGTATTCTTAAAGAATCATATACATTCATAACAATTGTTTTTTCATTTATATTTAATGGTGACAATTTCGGACGCTTCACGATTCCCAAACAACTAGCTTCCATGTTGTATAGCTGTTTGTTCAACGCGCTCTCAAAGTAAACTTAAGAATATCACGAATAACCCTGTAAAAAGCCAAGTCGGTCTTATTGATGGGTGCGATGTGTCTGTTGACAGTATAATTCAAAGGAATATCTGTTTATACCGCCTTCAAAAAAACAATGTTTTTTCAATCCCCTTCTTCTAAATACCTATTTGTTGTTGAATGTCTTGGTTACTACTGGACATATTTTAACATTTGTCATAGTAGATTTGTTATTTTGTTTATTGTGAATGATATTTTTCAAGAATAAATATTGCATTTTCGTCGTATACATTCATTTATTCAAATCGTTGAGAGTAAATAATTTGAATGCAGTACGCCTATGGCACTAAAATATACTGCTGTAGTCTCTCTCATTTCTGAACAGATTATAGTGATACATTTTGTGTTGTTCACTTAAGAAGAATCCATCCTCAGCGACAGAAGATTCTGTTGGGACAAAGAATGACGAAGGTCAATTCCTATTTCTAGATCAGTTCCTTATTTTTTCAATAGCAGATCGTATGATATAAATCATTTATATCGGAGTAGACATTCATGGTTTTGTTTAGATATGGGTTACTATTTTGTCATTAACATTTTGTACATTCACCCTGATTTTGTCAACATAAAAAACCAAAATTGAAAAAACTCAAGCAATTGGTCTTCTTTGTACCAGTTTTTTATGCTTCAATGGATCGTACTGTAGCTGAAATGACGGAAATCATGTTCTCCCGCATGTTCCTAATGGAAGAAATGACAAAGATGTTCTTAGAAATGAAGATATTTTTTTGGGGGGAAATGATTTCTGCTGAATTCGGAAAAATCCAAAAGTCCTGGAAATTTTTTTTCTCATTAAAAAATTTAATTTGAAAAACTAGCTACTTCGTCTATACAAATTTGAACCCTAAATAGATTTTTTAGTGGCGTATTTATTAGTCTCCCCCACTTTTTATACGTTGATGGAGAAGTAGAAATTTCAATAGGTTCATTCCCAAATACTAGTATCTCCTAAAAATATTCCCTTTTCAATAAATACTTTAAAAAATTTGGGGAAATTTCGTTAATCAATTTATTTGTAGAGAATAAAAATGTTGATTAAGTTAAAACAAAAATAGAGGTAAATTTCATCGTGAAACAGGAGTTTTCATAACAGGACTTCTATAAATCATAATATTTTTCGTCATTTTTGAGGGATTTGGTATTTATTTGGTTATCAACTTGTAATTGAATCACTCTCAAGTCACGTTATACTACACACCAATCAAACTGTATTTGTTTATGAGCAATATTTTATATTCACAGTTCTCAACTTTTTATATGATTTACTACAAATATTTTTTGCAATATAAGTTACTCAAATAAATCATGTCTAGTTTTGTGGCTGTCAAAGGCTACATTGTTTGGTAAAAATTATTTATAAAGTGATCTCCCTTCAGTTTCTGCGAATTGATTTACTTCTAAATCCTTTCTAAGAAGTTCATACTTCAAATTTTTATTTGTATTATGGATAATAGTTATGAGAAATATATCTCTGAAAATGGATTGATATTGATTCATTTGTTTAAAATATGTCTAATATAGGTATTAATTAAAAAAGTGATGGTGGAAGCTGTAAATTATATACTCACCTACTTAAAAAAAAACCGACTCGATTTCCATTTCTCACAAGACTCACGAAATTCGGCTTGTTTTTGAACACAAATTGATGTTACCTCTGAAGGTTCAATTGGCCAGAGTTTATAGTTATTATAAAAATCAAAATTCAATTTTGAGTATTTTTTTGTGTCTTCAAAAATGTAAGTGATCTTGAGCCCATCCAGGATTTTGTACAGACATTCATAAAAGTGTATGACAAAGAAAATTTCATGAAAGATTAAAATATGAAAACCCATTTTTAATGCAACCGAAGTAAGTAGTATAAACTGTCTTAAATTATCAAGTTGTATCCTGACAGTTACCCTTTCGGTACGCCCTTGTTGGGGATGTAAAGTTTTTCATTAAACAGAGTATATGGCTGTCAATTTTATAGGATAAAATGCAATGTTTTTGTTCCAAACTGAGTAAGTTTGGAACAACTTGGATGACTTGGAATTCCTAAAAATGGTCCTTCTCAGGCATTTGCATACAGGTACATTTTTGGTAAATAACACAGCTGTAGAGGTGTTATGATTTGAAAGAGGGTTTTCAATATACGGAAACCTGATTGATTACCCATTAAGACAATTGTCGAATGTTAAATGTGACACAATATAGAAGATAAATGATCTAATAGATTGATGACACCCTCATTTTAAAATAAAAGCAAGTGAATTGAATAATTGGGCATGCAAAACAAGGTAGGTAAATTAAGTAGGAACATCGTTCATCACAAGGACAAATTTATAGAATTTCAACAATAAATGCAGTGAAAATTATTCGATATATAAGTATAAATTATTATTATTTATATTGAATTTCCTGCATAGGGAACATTAGTCGTTATTATCTATTTATCAGAACTCACCTCAAATCGAATCCAAAACTTGAACAATTTTTTTCGTAGGGCCTTGGAAGAATTTTTAATGAATTAAAACATGGTTCAATCCAACGATCACGCGAAATATTCACATAAATAAACTCGTTTATTCAATTGGACAATGAACAATTGGGCACAAACGGTTAACTAACGAAATCTTCACTACCGCACCGCACGCTTGAAAGCAATTTTCTATGTTATTGAATGTCAGTGCAGTGTTGTGATGCGAAGCATTGGGCGAATGTTTTTCTCTTGATTCGGTTTACTTCGAGTTGGGTGGGAAAGAGCATGGCGCTCGATGTTATTGTCCCTCGGTTTATTCGCCAATGTGCAATGTCTATAATCTACATGCGCACTGGGGCATTGGGAGCTTTCGTCTTTGAATTGATCATACAGGGTTTGTAAAGTTTTTGTTGAGATAGTGGAAAAGGAAATTCTCTCGGAAATTTGTGAAGAAATAAAAATTAACATTAAAAATTATGTTAGCTTTTTGGTGCCCATAAACTACTCCAGTTATTCATTTCTATCAGAGAAAAACTAATGTTTTGCAACTTTTAGGATGATTCCAAATGCGGGGTAATTTTTTATATAATATATTATCAATGATCCTAGTTTCAAATTAAACACTATAAATATTTGAAGACTCCTGGCGCCATCTACCGTTAATGTCGAGGTTGAATTTAATGAATGAATATGCGACCGATTTGTTGTTTCAATTCCTACACCCTACACTTTCACTATCGGACCGTAGATGTCGACGTGTTCATTTGGATAATGTGAAGTAACTTGGCTTGGAATATTTTAAAATTTGTCAATTCTTGTTAATAATTTTAATTTGATTAATTTATTATAGATTATTTCAGGGATTTCAAATCAATTTATATCATATTAGACAATGGAAGTCCGAACCAATGAAATGAAATGTGTTCATTTGGAGTAAGCCAGTGATGTAATCAGTATATGATGATCTGGTACATATTTCTCAACTTGCGGTCCGCGAAATTCTGGGGGTCCGCTAAGCTGAGATCAGAATGTTTCTTTTTGAAGAATTCTGTAGGCGTCGCCAATAAACAAGTTGATCACTTCAACAACTTTTAATGGTTCACAATGCTGGAATATTTGGCTGATATCTTCAGTGCTTTTAACGAGCTGGATTTAAGTCTGCAAGGAAGAGATAACAATATCTTCCAAATTGAAGATGAAATAGAAACTATGATAAAAAAGCTTGACCTTTGGGCTAATCGTAGAAAAAAATTATAATCACTTTCCTACACTGGTAGCGTTTTTGATATCCTTTGGTGTGGAAATAATTCCAACACAAGTAAAAGATAACCACCTTCGCGGTTTAAGATCTTCTTTTCAATATTATTTTCTAGAACACGATAAATAAAAATTGGGTAGCAGACTCTTTCAACACAGATGTTTTAGATATCATTGGTTTGACAACGGTACAGGAAAATTAATTAATAAAAATATCAAGCGATTTAGCTTTGAAACGTAATTTCAAAGAATCTTCCTCATCCAGTTTTGGGTGAATAAAAAATATAGAGAAATATCAGAAGAAGCACTGAAGCATTTACTGCTTTTCTTATCCACATAACTTTGTGAAAAGGTATTATCTGCTATAACATATATCAAAAACAAATACAGAAACAGATTAGAATTGGATTAGAACTTTACCAGTCTTGAAAGAAGTTATTGGTACTATTATAATATGTCTCAAAGCCATACTTCATTCATAAATGCATTCTATAAATCCCCATCTTCTATTGACATATTCCTAGAAGAACTCAGTATAGTGCTTAGTGAACAAAAGAGAAATTATAAGTACAATATTTTGATTGGGGACATAAAAACAGATATTTGAGAAAATAATAATCATTGTCAATACTACTTACACACCCACTATAAACATGGTTTTAATTCAGCTATAAATTCACCAACGCGATGTTAGAAACAATCTATTACTTGTCTAGATCACATCTTCATACATGCTAAAAAAACAACACTTATGACACCAGTCTCCCAATGACAATACAAACTTGCATAACTGACCACTGCACGATCCTACTCCAATTTGTTCTTCTGGAGTAAAAAAGCTAGATCATATCCACAGAGATCTTTCAGAATACCAATGGAAAGAAGTCTTCGAACCAACAGAATATCAAGTGGCGACCGAAAAGTTCATTGGAAATGAGAAAAAACGTAAAAAGTGGATAATCAAATCACTAGTAAAATCGACGAATAAAAAAAAATAAAATGTATCACAAATTAAAAAAAGATCCAAATAATAAAACACTTCACTTGACTACACAGAATATAAAAAAAACCAAAAATAGACTTTTACAAAAATAAAATTCAGACAAAGAGAACTCGGTGGTATCGTGGGAAGCTGTCAATGAAATAATCGTAATTCCCATCTCGATAGACATAAATTGTATGTAATTGAATAATGGATATGTAGGATCAAATAACCCAAAATAATTGAAAAAATCGATGAATATAAAGAAAATAAGAAAACAAAAAATGCATCACTTTTTCTTTTTCCAACGAATGATACAGAAGTCAAATATATGATTTCGTAACTGAAGAACAAAAAATCGGCGGGACCCGATGGCTTCAAAGCAGAAAAATTGAAAATTATTGCAGACTACATCACTCCTCCTCTTGTTCATATCATCAGTAAGTCATGTGATATTGGCATTTTTTCTTTCTGTACTTGAGATATCTACAGTCATACCAATATACAAAAGTGACAATAAATCCGAAATGTTTAATTATCGCCCTATTGCGCTGATATCTAACTTTAGCAAAACAATTGAGAAAATAATAAAGAAAAAAATAAATTCATTTATTGAAAAACATAATATTCTCTCAGCATCACGATTTGGTTTTAGAAAAGAAAAATCGACACAAGAAGCTATTAGGGCAGTAACAACAAAAATTTATTGTGCAACCAACAATAGCAGTTTTCATAGACTAGGCAAAAGCCTTCGACATTGTCGATCACTCAGTCCTCCTAAAAGTCTTGGAAGGTGTGGGTGTACGTGTTACAGCGCATAGTCTAATGAGGTCATACCTGACTGGCAGAACAGAGCGGCTTAAAATATGAGACAACATCAGAGAAAAAAAATCTTTTACGTGTGGTGTACCTCAAAGAATGAACAATATCTTCTTCACAAAAGGAGATTGCGAAATAATAAGCTTCGCGGATGATACTGTCATTATATATTTCATTATAAGATGAAACCTGGCAAAAACTGAAAAAAAAAATGAAAATAACCTTCCTCGCATTATGAAATGGCTGAATCATAGACTGCTTTCGATGAACCTAAAAAAAAACCTTTACCTACCTTTTTGCAGCAACAAAACAGTCTTCCGCCTTTCAATCAAATTACATTGGATGTTAACTTCACCATATACTCTCAGCAAATAAAATCAAATACCTTGGAAAATATAATTAATAAACATTAAAAATGGAACCCAAGAAGGCCTGTTAGACATCGTAGTTCATCCCTACTGTGTCCAACAACTGTTTAGTATCAAGCTTTGAAGAGTGGATAAACGCCTTGGAGTGAGCCAATCCTGGAAGATTCTGCTAGAAGTCTGCTACCATTTGCTACCAATTTAGACGTTGCTCGGTAGGAGCCAAGAGCTTCCAATGCCGCTTGACTGT